>VDFB02292391.1:0-20972 GCA_007258455.2 Sequoia sempervirens
CGCAATAGCAGGCGTATTCCCAACCACCCTAGGCGTCGTTGTACCTGTTGGGACCGGACTTTCCTCCGACCTATCAAAATCAGCCAACAGCCCCACCCGCTTTTCTCCAAAATCCGGCCCCGTCGCCTGGAGGCACGACTGAGAAGGACAAGCTAGAGGAACTAACAGAAATGATTAAGAAAATTTCTACAGAGATGACACATCTAAAGAACCAGAATAACCAGTTGTAGGCCTCCCAGCGTAATTTCCAAGCTAATCTCAATCAGAACAGCCGAGATAATAGAGACGGCAGAGATAATCGTGAAGTAGGCACTTCCTCTTGGCAGAATTATGAAAGGGGGCAAAACATCAATCAGAATGTAGAAAGAAGACCTTCTCAGAGGCAGAATCGCACATGGAACACTAGGCCCAACAATGGTGGTGTCTCTACGCCATTCGATCAACTAGCAAGCAATGACAAGACATCTAGCGGTGTATATCTAGCTGAAGTAGCCTTGTCCAGATGGTGTCGACTTCACAAAACCAGCAGGCATTCTGAGCTGGATTGTCCCGAGTTCCAGACAGCTGCTGAGATCTTCTAGGTGGAGGTACAAAATACAGTCGATAATGCCAACTGCAGGGACATCATCCCATCTGAGTCTTACGATTCCTCATGTCTAGTAGTCAATCAGGCGCCGTTTCCGCGAGGTGACCGCAACGAGCCCGAAGTCAAGCCTACTCCTATTGAAGGTGAAGAAGCACAAGAGGTAAGTAATGAACAAACCTTGGCTCAGCTCTTTGATTCAGTAGATAATGGTCCGGTAGATGAAGAGGAATCATTTGTAAATGAGGTCCACATGTTCCATCAATGGTCGAGTCCCTACTTCCTTAGGAATAGACAAGCGAGCGGACCCTTTACGACTTCTACCCCACCAAATAATTTCGCCACCCCGCCTGATCGAAATGCCAGTAATAACCCCAGGCTTCTTCATATACCCACCCAATACCTCATCAAGAACGGGTCTCCAAATCAGTCGCAAAATCAGCCTCAAATCCAACCTCCAGATCCGTCTAGACAAACGAAGGTACAAACCCCTAGTTCTGCCATAGGCCAAGCTTTTAGCTCCGAAATCAAGCAGATGGGCGAATATGTGGCTCAAAGTTTCTGCCGTGAGACATGCCTTTTTTAGGGTTCTAAATGGGACTCCATCCTCTACTACGACACAAGAAACACTAGCTAAAAGTGTAACCTTCGAGGAGCCTAGGAAAGAACCGGAAATATAGGATAATGCATGGAAAAGGAGGGATGTTCCCGTAAATCAGTCAGCAAATAAGCAAATTGAAAAGGAGCCAGAAAGGGCTGCCAGACAGTTTTCTAAGGACCAGCAATTTAAGCAAGCCAAGGATATGGGCGGTGATAGAAATAAAGGTCAAATAGCTCAAATGGACACACCTGTGGGCATCCTCCAAGGGAGACCGGAAACTCCCCCTTTCCTAACCACCATTAGGATCTTTGGGAAGAATCTGCATAACTGCTTGCTTGATTCAGGAGCGTCTGCCAATGTCATGCCCTTGGCCATATGCAAGGCTCTTGGCATCACTCCCACACCTTCAAAGAGAAAGGTGACCCAGCTGGACAAAACAGAGATCAACATCGTAGGTGAAATAAACTGCATCCCCATGCAGATTGCTATAGACCCATGAATACAATAGGTCATTGATATCTAAGTGGCTGATATTCCCGATGCATATGGAATCATCTTGGGAAGGGAATTCACTAAGACACTAAATGGATATACCGCCACATAACTTTCTCACATGTGGCTGCCATGGAAGGGGCTGCCAAATCAGATCTGTATCGACCATGAACCCCATATGAAGTATATGATCATGGAATACAATAATCTCAGTGAGGTGTTGTTTGTTAAGACCGACTTAGGGAATTATCGCCCTTTTGCCTACCAAAATGAGCTTGAGCTTCAGGAAGAACGTGCAGATGAAGTATTGTTGGTGTTGTGTAGTCCCTCAACTGATTCCCCATGAATGCCCCCAGACACAGGAGTGTTGGCAGAAGCTGATGATGAATCAGATAAGGATGACGATTGGGGATTACTCAATGTCTTCTAGGAATTTATGAAAAAATGTGTAAGGGATCAGCTCAGCCTAGGGGCCCGAATGAAATTCCAGGATCTCTTATTGCCAAACTGGTGCAAGATTCACAATGCGGCACACTCCGAGTTCAATTGTTGCTTGTGCCAAGCCGCAGTTGCGCATGTTAGAAAATCGGCTGCCCCCCAGACAGAAACGCCAAAAGAAACACCAGCAGAGCCCCCTGTTGATCTCCATGTCGAGCCAAAAAACCCCCCTACGATCACCGAGCCAACCGTCCAGCCGAAAGAGAACGGAAGCTCAATCAGACCTAGAGATAAGGAATCCTCTGCATGCTAGATGCTCTGGTTTCATGGATCGAAGTCGAGGCAAGGAGCTGGAGCTAGATTTGAACTCATCAGTCCAACGGGTAAGACATTTCTTGTTGCTCACCGATTGCAGTTTTATTGCACCAATAACGTAGCAGAATACGAGGCCTTAGTCCTTGGTCTTTTTATGGCCTTGAAGAAAAATGTAAAAGTGCTGTAAGTTTTCGGGGATTCCGCACTCATAGTTAAACAAGTCAGGAAGTTGTATTCCTGTCATGATCGGAGACTCACCAACTATAGGCACAGGGTCTGGGATCTCTTAGAGGGATTAGATGCATTCAATATACAATTGATACCTCGTGCTCAGAATCGCACAGCGGATGCCTTGGCCCAAGTGGCTAGCATACTGTAACCCCTCTCTTTATCGGGGCTCAAGAAATTCACTGTCGAACTAACATCCACGCCATCAGTCCCAGATAATGTTACTCACATGCAAGTCTTCAATGACGACAAGCATATCCTTCAGTTCATCACAAGTTTCGACGTCTTCGCAACTCAAATAATCGATGAAACTAATTTGTAGGAGGCTGAATTAGACATAGAGGGGGTCATCAACCTCAAAACCAACATAATCCCCAGAGGCATGGTTCAACTGGAATGTATATTTGATTTGGATCAGATCAGGGATCAGAATCAGCAAACAAAAAAGGAAGCTATAAGTAACCAGTGCAATGCACACAACCTTGGGACAGCCGAGGAGACCAAGAATGTTTTTATTGGCAAAGTGTGCATGCCTGAGGAAAAAAGAGGAATTACAGATGCATTGCGAAGATATCACGACGTGGTGGCATGGAGCTACCAAGATTTGAAAACGTATGACACCTCTGTCATTACACACACCATCCCTCTCAAGACCGAAGTGAGGCCATTCCGCCAGCGACAGTGCCCTATCAATGCCTTGCTGGAACCTGTTGTTTATAAGGAAGTGCAAAAGCTGCTTTCAACAAGAATCATTTTTCCCGTCAAGCACTCCACGTGGGTGGCTAATTTGGTCCCGGTCAGAAAAAAGAATGGAAAGATTAGGTTGTGTGTGGATTTCCGCAATCTAAACCGTGCCTCGAAGAAAGACAACTATCCTATGCCTTCATTGGACAAGGTGCTGCAGATCAACGGCTCCCAAATGATGTCTTTCGTAGACAGATACTCCAGGTATAACTAGGTAATGGTACAATATGAGGATCGTCACAAGATGGCATTTACCACTAAGTGGGGGACATTCGCATACAGAAGAATATGTTTCGGGCTCATCAACGCTGACGCCACCTTCCAACACGCCATGGATATCGCCTTCAAAGACCTAATTGGCAAGTGCATAATCATCTACATGGACAATTTGATCGTATTTTCTAAGAAGCGGGGCGATCACGTCTCTGACTTATGCAAGGTATTTCAGAGATGCAGGGAATTCGGGGTTTCTCTCAACCCCAAGAAGTGCATTTTTAGAGTGACTGAAGGTAGGCTTCTCGGACACATCATTTAGGAACAGGGAATCTCCATTGATCCTAAGCGCATCGAGTCCCTACTCAAAATTCAGCCCCCGGGCAGTAAGGAGTTAAAATATTTCTTCGAAAAGATCAATTTTGTCCAGAAATTCATCACAGGTTTCACAGAAATGTTCAAGCCTCTCAATGCCATGCTCAAACAAGATGCCAAGGTTGAATGGACACTTGACGCTAAACAATCCTTTGAAGAAATCAAACGGGCCATTGCTAAGGCACCTGTGTTAGTTAGCCCGGATTATCTGAAGCCATTTTACATTTACTCATTTGCTTCAGAGCATTCTTGTGCTAGCATGTTGACCCAGAAAGATGACGAAGGAAACGAGCATCCAATCACCTTTATGAGTGCTACCCTCAAAGATGTTGAATTGCGTTACCACAACATAGAAAAGCAGACATACGCTCTTGTCAGAGGATTGAAGAAATTTAAACACTACATTCTACACAACAAGGTGTTCGCCATTGTCCCCGACCCAGCAGTTAAGACACTGCTCATGCAAAATGAATTGGGTGAACGAAGGGCTAAGTGGGTCACCCTGCTACAAGAATATGATATGGAAATCCAACTGATGAAACTAGTACGAGGGTAGGCACTCACCTGTACAATTGTCGAAATAGCAACAGAGGCTGGACCTGAACTCACGGTGCAGCAGTACCAACTTGAAGATGTCTCCCCAAGAGAATGGTACAAGATGTCGTTTACTATCTGCTAAATCATAAGTGTCCACCACACCTGCAAGGAGTCTAAAAGCGAGCCTTGAGATTGAAAAGTAATAGTTACATGTTGTAGGGTTCCATTCTCTACAAGAACCATGAAGGCGTTTATCTGAGATGCCTTGGCAAGGAAGAAGCGAAACGTGTCTTGAAAGAATTTCACAATAAATTTGGCACAGGCCACGGTTCTGGTTCCTCCACGGTGCATCAAATATTGAGAGCAGGGTATTATTGGCCAACTGTTTTCAAGGATTCCCATTACCATGTTCGCTCATGTCACATGTGCCAGACTGCTACTACCAAGGAGAGGAATGTTGCTATCCCACTACAGCCCGTGCTGGAGGTAAGGCCTTTTGCACAATGGGGTCTTGACTTCATCGGTTTGGTAAGCCCTCCATCGTCTACGGGACACAGGTACATTCTTACCACTATTGATTATTGTACTAGATGGACGAAAGCAATAGTATGTAAGCAATGCACAACTGAAGTAGTTACCAATTTTCTAGAAAGTTTCATTTTAAATCATTTTGGTTGTCCGTATGCTTTGGTATGTGATAATGGACCTGCATTTGCTTCATTAAAATTTGCTAGTTGGGCGTTTGACTATGGGATTGCCCTCAAATTCTCATCCAATTACTACCCTCAGGGCAATGGCCCTGCCGAGTCCACGAATAAAAATCTGATTACTATGATCAAGAAATTGCTAGATAGGAATCCCAAGGACTGGCATACCCAGCTCCGTTTCGCCCTTTGGGCTGATCGCACCCGCCACAAGGCTGCCCTTGGCGATTCCCCGTTCCACCTTGTCTATGGCCCGGAACCTATATTTCCCATCCATCTGAAGATTCCTACTCTCCAATTCATCAACGATTTTTATGAGGGAGGAGATCGTAGAGAAGCTCGGCTAGTTGAGCTCTTACATTTAGAGGAAGTCTGAAACTGTGCAATAGAAAATTTTGCCAAACATCAGGGTGTAGTGAAGAGATGGTTCGACTGCCGAGCCAAAATCAAGGCCTTTAGAATTTCAGATTTGGTCCTATATTGGGACAAGGCCCATGAGAAGAAAGGGGGACACAACAAATTCGACAAACTTTGGCTTGGCCCCTTTCAGATAGCTGAGATTTTGGGAGATAATGTTTTTCACCTAAAGACCTTAACCAGTGAGAATGTCCCATTGCCAGTCAACGGGCAACACCTGAAGCATTACTTCCAGGCTTGAGCTCCTTCGAGCTCCTCGGTGTAAATACGTGTACATAGGTTAGAGTAGTTGCTTTCTTGCTTGTCTGTGTTTTATTTGCGTCACTTTTTGCTTTCTCCCTCCCGACAGTTTTGTTTCGAAAGATGTTTCCTGCTCCTTTGAGGTGGTCGTGCTTACTTGACGAGTGGTTCACTTTGCTGTCCGTTCTTTGTGTTCTTTGGCTAAACATTCACTCTAGATTATCAATCTTTGAAAGCCGCCCGTAAATGATTTCCTTGTTTGAACTCTGCTCAGAACTTGACCCTTAGCTGGATCTTCTTACCCACATCTCGGATCCCGCACAAAGCACATAATAATAATTTTTGAGGGACAGTACTATGGTTGTTATGACACCTTAGTGAGTGAAAAATCTTAAAGTCTACTCTAGTGACCACTGCAGTCTCAAACCCATTGTAGGCTTCAATGCTTACCCGGTCGAACTAAATGGTAAAAGAGAAATGAAATATCAAAAAAAAAAGAAGGAAAAAAGGAAACTTTGAAAAAAGGAAATAAATGACCGTATGGGTGTTCGGATAACTCTATCGGGGCTATGGGCCTTGCGACCCGATGAAATAGAAACAGCTCCACGAGATTATGTAGCGACAACTCTGTCGAGGCTATGGGCGCTAGCGCGTGAGGGCAATGTCTAAGGTTACTTTGGTGTTGGCGGCTTTGTAGGCTGCTTCGGTTGACTTGGCGGATTCAATAATAAGGAAGGGCCGAGAACTCACTAAACTTTTACGCCGAGATGTCTGTGGGTGACCCAATTAAGGATCTCGTTCTCCCGGATTCATCTCTGGAAGCCACTCATGGTTTGCGAAACTAGAGATTCTGGGTTCTGAATGAATATTTATCCCTAGAACGCTCCTGAGCGTTCCCCAGCGGAGTCGCCATTTGTTGTGCCCTTAGCACACACGCCCCGTTCGGAACGGGGAGCCTCTTTTCTTTCACCTCGTCAGGTCTTTCGGGGCTGCCTCGTTTTACATGCCCTCTTTTTTGATGTTCTGCATTGTCGATGTTGCTCTAAAGTTCCATCATAAATCGATCATGCCTCCGCTTTCAGTTTTCTGCTGCCTTCCGGAGCCTCAGGGAACCCCTTTGGCATTTTGGCCCTGAAACGGCCCTAGGCCCCTCCGGGCCCAGGCCTCCGGGGTTCCCTTTTCGGGCTTCCCCTTTGCATAAGCTGTCCTCTCCGACATTCTGCGGGTGTCTTTCCTCCCCTCGGGGCCCGCTCTGTCGTCGCCGTTTAAAAAAATGAAAATCTCACAGCGATCGGCATGTCGCATCTTCCTGGCCTCCGGGCCCCGCAACGCCAGAAGCTGCCAAGCCTGAATGAACCTCACGTCGGTCGCCTTTTGTGCTCTGGGTCCCGGGCCTCGGAATTCCGCCCCCGGAGTTCTGCCCGCTATCTGCCATCACCAACGGCCGTCTCCTGACAGCTTCCCAGCCTGAAAATCTCCGGTGCCCATTTGGCCGATCCAAACGAACTCAAATCAGAATCTGACTTCGACGCACATCCAAATTATGCTCTTCTCCATCATGGACCTCCTAAAAGATTAAGATTTAGCCAAGGTGGGTCTCCGGGAGCTTTCGGCTATGTTTTCCCTTCAAGACAGCATTCCTGCCAGAGAAGTCCGGCCTTACAGGCCCGGATTGTCCAAATGCCCTGAAACGAAGATCAATAACGTCTAAGGATAAAATTTATGATATAGTTGATTGATTATTTAGATGTTATGCTTAAAATATGGACTAACGTGAATGCTTTTGATGTTTTGTTGCACTGACTTTTCCCTTGCTTGCAGAATATATGGAATCGGCTGCAGGAACTTCAGGGGCCTCCGCCGAAAAGGACAAGGGAAAAAAGTCAGGAAGGACCCCTCGGGGAAAAGAAGATAAAGATCAGATGAAGTTTCAGTTCCAGGGTGAGCCGCTCCAGTCGAAGGTCTCAACTAACTGGAAGGAGATTTCAGATACAAACATTGGTCAAGTTGACACAGATGAATTCACTCAGAGGGTCAAGGTCAACCCTACAAAAAAGAATGCCAGACTAATACGACAGAGTGGAATTTCCAAGGCTGTCGGTTTCCCTCCCTCACTTGTAGCACCCGAACTAGTGATGGCTTGCTGAGAAGCCTATCAAACTAACACCAGAATGATTGTGGATAAAGAGGGAAACATCCTCCCAGACATGTCACCAGAGGGGATTACCAAAACATTTCATATTCCCACGTTCCCACACATGGAGGTCCCCACATTAGAACAATGCCAGGCAGTGTGGGATGCTAATCTGTCAGGGTGTAAGAAATCAATCAACCTCCTTTGGCTTAAGGAGAAACAGGGCAGCGCTGCGAAGGTTTCCCAAGAACTCTTTCGTAGCGATTTCCACGAGGACTATCACGACCTAGTAACTATGTTGAGCAAGGTCATGGGTCTCCCAACAGCCGCCTACTTCTAGGAGTGGATGGCATATTACATTGAACAGATCCTGCGAGGAAATGAGGACGTTAATACCAAGGTCTCATTTGACTGGGGAGGCATCATTAGCAACTGCTTCTATGAGCAGTTTGTCAACGTCAAGAAGAGCTCTAAGTTTTCCATGACCTCCTACCTGGTGTACTCCTTGGTAGGTCAAAGACAATACAGTGGGCTATTTGTGGCACCCGATCAGCGGCACAAGCGAGGGCTCAAGCCGTTTGACAAATATCCTCAACTTCAATACTGTAACTTTAAGAAGGAGTACTGCCGGGTCAATGACGCCTTCATTGGCCACATCATCAGGTTGATCACAGGAGACTTCAAGAGGAGAGTCTCCCATAGTGCTAGGGAACTCTTAAAGGAATATGCCTTCCTGTTCATCCAATTCCCCAAGTTTACCTACATCCGGGCACAGGGTTTCATAGAACGGCCAAACAGATTGTCGCGGTACCCAAATGACAGGGTCATCCTCCTGGAGCTTTCTCGACAGCTCCAACACATCCAGGCCATCTTCAGCAATAAACACATTGCAGGGATCTCCTACCCTATGACCCTCGGCCAGGGCCTATACCGGTTACAGATTACTCAATGCGCCAGTAATTCTGAGAAGGAGCTTAAGGAATATCATTTTGACTGGTACACCGTACGCCCACGGATGGACCCTCACGGGTATGTCAGGAAGGCACTGGGGCTGGTGTATGCCCACAAATACCACATTGAAGACTTCTGGGTAGACTGCAAAGACAACAAGGAGGTCCGTGCAAGGCACTACATGCGCATGATCGTGCAGTTCTTGAGAAGGGTGCAACCATTCCCGGTGTCGGATCAGCTCAAAGAGGATGAGACTACAATCATGCACCTAGGGTACTCTGCGGTTGCCAACCTGGCAATCCCCTCCATTGATTGGGATGAGCAAGAGGTCGATGACCTGGACACCATCACCCAGCCAATCATAACTCATACTAAGGAGTGGGTCGATGGGCAGGTGGCACACCTAAAGCGACAAGGAGTAGTCCTGACATATGAAGGGCTCAAAAGTGAGCCACGTTCCACAGAGGATGTCACCGCCACCACATCGACTGGTGATACCTCCAAGTCTCCCCCCGTCACCAGATCCCAGAAAAGGAAAGGGACATAAACAACACAGTTTGCGGACCCCAAGGAGCAAGAAAAGAAAGAAATGGGAGGCTCATCTCCCAAGAGGCTCAAACAGACAGTGGCTACAATAGAATTACAGCCTCCCTTGCTTCTCCCTGCCCCTCCTGGTGCACTGCCCACCTCCCTAGCTGCGGTCGCATCATCTCTGCCGGCGGTGGACATTTCCATCCATCTTGCTCCTTCGCCCCCGGCTGGGTCAGTGGTCGTCATTGATTCCTCTTCTGGCATGACCACTCCTCCTTCCTCTGCCACCATGTCTCCAATTACATCCCTCCCTCTGGCAACAATAACATTTCCTATCCCCCTTGCCACTATACTCGAGGCTCTTACGTGGCACATGCAGAGTCTTCCCCCTGAGCTCTTACAGATCCTAATGGACCCCGCACTCCAAGCATCCCTCACCCAAGCCCTCGCAATAGTTCAACCTTCACAACTACCAACAGGACCGCCAGCTATGGAAGCCATAATGCAGATTTCAAAAGAGTTGGAAGAGGGAGAGCAGGAAGCCTCGAAGCCTATTGAGGAGGAGGCCGATGAATATTATGAGCACCCTGAGTACGAGCACCGAACCATCGACAGGGTGGTTTATGAGGAGGAGGAGATGGGCTCTTCTGAGAGCGGAGATAAAGAGGATGGCTCGGCTGCCAAGGAAATCATCCAAACATTTGATGATGACCTTGAGGAGGAGTTGGCGCAGCAGCCAAAGGACGTTGGGGAAGAGGCAGAAAAGTCACCACATGCTGAGGAGGGGCAGCCGCCAAAGGAGCAGCCACGAAAGGATTTATCTGAGGCCGAGACCCATGTTGTAAAGAGCCCTGAGGCCGAGGCTACTGAAGAGAAGAAGGAAGAAGAGACCGCGAAGGAAGAAATTCCCACCCGGCAATTATCCACCAAGCTGCCCATCAAACGCCTCGTATTCATTCGCGACTCTGACGAAGAGGAGGAGGACGCTACTAAAGAGAAAGAGGATCCCCAAAAGGAAAAGGAGGTAGAATTCTTGCCTCTAACTGAGAAAGGTGAGGGCGACCATGATGCGCCCAGGGATAAACCTGCTATGCCTGATTGGTTGGAGAAACAACTTGAGAAGACGACTCCTGTTCTGAAGGACCCAAGGGCGAGATTGGAGGCCATCTTGGCTCGATCCCTGAGCATGACAAAGAAAGAGAAAAATCCCAAGGTCTGATCCAAGGTAACCATGGACGCTTCTGGTTCCCGAGCGGCACAAATTGCAACGCCTACATTTGGCCAGGCAGGGGTGAGCTATAATATCTCCACCATTGACTTGGGGACAGCAACTAGGGAACAAAAGGTTGAACACCTAGAGGAGTCGGTGGCCACAGTGGTGCACCTAATAAAGCAGGACAAGGTCTCCAAGGATGAGCTTAAAGCACAGGTTGCTACCCTAACCGACTACATACAACAATGGTCCTCAGTGGACAACCTGCCCACCACCTCCACAGTCGCACCACAATTGCTCTCCAAAGAACAGATTGACAAGATGGAGAGAAGGAAGAACTTGGAGAAGACCACTGAGGATCGATTCTGACATGTCACATACGTCAGAAACATGGGAATGAGCAGGGCTGTGCGGACAGCCAACAAGTTCTTAGATTTGATGCAATCTCTGGAGGGCACAAAGAGACTCTGCACCAATTTCCCTGCCATCTACAACTCCACCCTCCCGAGAATTGAAGCCATCCCTCGAATGCCTGAGAACACGTGGGAGGAGAAGCTGGAACTAAAGAAAGAATATCACTGGCTGGTGGATGTGTGGCGCAGAGACCTTGACAACCGAAAGGAGAGGTTAGAGCAAATCCTGAACAGAGTGGATCTGGATATTGACTGGATTAAGGAAATCCGGGCAGAATGCGCCCAATACCTTAAGTTGATGATGGGCTATGATATGCCCATGGTACAAATGGATGCAGAAAAGATCAAGCCATACTTCCAGGAGAAGATGAAGGACGAGACAGCCGGAGAAATCACAACGGAATTCTTAAGTTTTGCTGCCTGCGCCTTCGACCGATTAGAGCTGTTCAGAGACCAAGGCTCGAAGTATGACGAGGATTGGAAGTGGCAGGAAGAGAACGCTAAGGAGTGGAGCTACCAGACTTTACGATGTGAAATCTTCGAGATAGAAAAGCTCCAGGCCGTCATCCTCAAGTACATAGAACATGCAGCTTCTTAGGAGCAAGAGGACAACCCAACCAAAGAAGAAGACCTTCCTGAAGAATAGCTACAGCCAAGGAAACATCAATTAGCTACAAGACAAAAGAGCTATAGTGCCACCCACTAGAAGACAAAATAGGGAAGGGACGAAAATGTATTTTAAATTGTAAATCTATTTGGGGGTAGGTGAAACCCTATTTTGTAATGAATCTTGGCCACACAATTGTAATGAATCTTAGCCATTCATTTAACTTTTGGAAAACTATAAATAGAACACTCCCCTCATTTGCAAAGGGGAGAGTTGAGTTGTTGTAAAGGCATGCTACAGAAATTTATAAGAAATATCATTGACTTGGTGTATTTTCTTATTTCTCTCATGTTACTTGATTCATTCTCCAATTTCACATGTTTAGCTTAGATCTTATGGCTGTTTAGTTAGCTGTTTACTTTGTTTGGATAAATCTTAGGAATGCTGTTGGGTGATTGTGAAAATTCCTGCCTTGTTGATGATCCCTTAGTCCATACTTTTTGCCGTTTGCTGAAGGTAGATAGCTGTGCAAAGTTAGCCTGGACTTAATTTGAAGCTGCCCCAAACATTAATTCTCGATTCATGCATGTATATGGTGGATAAATGATGAAATATCTGCAGCCCTTAGAAGATAGCACAATTTCCATGATACTGTGAAATCCCTGGTTAAGTGGGACATTGTTTTGAGGAATTTTCCATTACAGGAACTCCATTGTTACTATTCATAGCAAGCTTCAGACTTAGGAACTTTTCCTCCCCTTCGCCCTTTTCCTTTTTTTTTTTTAGTAACTGACCTATGCTAAGGTTCATTGCACATTGTAAAGCCAAATCCAACAACTAAGTGGAGTTCAAGATTGCTATTTGAACCTACAGCCAACTCATAATAGCTTTTATCCTAAGAACTCCATTCCAAGATACAACTTCTTGCTTTGTGTCCACACTTTGTATTTCTGTAAGACCGCCTTGTGATCCTAGCAAATCACATCAAACTACTAAGGTATCTAAGCACTGTCATGACTTGACATCTGAGAGACCTTGGGATAGTGTTCTGTAATTAGATTGTGGGAGATTGTCTTTCAAGAGAGGTAGTGTACCTATGCACTGCCTGTGTTGAGAAGTGCATAAAAACACCATCAACAGGTATTAATTGAGAAAGTTGACACTTTGATTAATGTTGCAGATTATCTTACGAAACCAGTTCCTATAGATAATTTCTCTTGGTTTTGAGTATTAATCATTTGCTTGGAGCTTCATGATTATGCAGGTTGCATTTGAAGTTGGCATGGATTGATTAGTTGGTACAGGAAGGCCATTGACCTTGAGTCTTGTACTTGATTTATAAAATGATTTGTTTAAAATAATTGCAATGTATAATGTTAAGTGGGATAATGTTTGGAATAGGATGCCATTTAATTGAAATCCTAAACATTATTTCATGTATCTCCTAAGTCCTTGGAAAGTGTTCCCCAACACTAGGATTAGAAAGAGATTAAATTTGAATGAAATGAACATGTAAATTGGCATTTGTAATTAATTCTAAATGATAAGAACTTGTGGGGATTCCCATGAAGAACTCCTACAAAATAGGAGCACATGGGGCACCCACATGGAAGGTGGAACCCACCTTGATTTAAGTTAATTGTTTGGAGAAAAGATAACACTTCAGTAATGCATGTAAAGATCCTAGAAGTTAGGAATTGATATTTACATGTATGAAGTTTCAGTTCAATTTAGTTTAGTTCAGTATCAGTTCAATTCAATTGTATCAGTTCAGTTTGGTTCAGTTCAATTCAGTTCTATTATGGTTCAGTTATCTTCAGTTGCATGTAGTTAGTTTCAGTTGAATGCTAGTTGACTTTAGTTGACTTGGAATGCATGACTAATGAATTGAGTTGCATGACAGATAACAGGTGATACATTCAATTAAGTGGGGATGATCAATCATGCATCATGTTTGCATGAATTGATGGAGAGATATGTTTCAGTTAACAAAGATTGACTTGGACCCACCTTGGGTGCCCAAGTTGTCATCTTGGAGTTAACACTTTTGCATGATAAGATATTTTATAAGGCTGAGTTAAGTGGGTCCATTCTTGGGTGCCAACTTTGAGGAGAAGCTTACAAGATATCTTCGGAATAAACATTGAGTTAGGACTTCAGTTTTGGATGCCCAAATTAATGAAGGACTTGGTTTGAAATTATTTTTCATGGGAGAACTCTACTTGCAATGAATAGGTGTAGGTTTTGTGAGATAAGCTTTTTGCTTTGTAATTGTAAACTCTTTGGTGTTTACAAGGCTCGTTATTGTCTATAAATTGTAGCAAGTTGAAGAGAGTTCTATCAAATTTTATTGCAGGTTGTGAAGAAGATTTGTTGGAGGCAAAAGAAGCATCTCAAGCAAGGATTGGAATTATTGTAATATTATTATGAGATTAAATAATACATTAATTCTTGGTGGGATTTTTTCTCGAAAGGGTTTCTCCATGTGGTATATGTTGTGTCACTTCTATCTTCTGGTCTTATTCTTCTACAATCTTCTATCTACTTCTACAAATGGTAAAATGAATCTAAACACATAATCATATACAAAGAAATTGTAACAAGGAACACTTAATTAGATCTATAGTATAATAGTTTTACAAGTTTTAAAGCTACACAATTACCTCCATTTTCAACACAATCTATGGAATAAATGTTGAATAGTTAAATAAAAAACCAATAACATATTTTCATGACTCTCTACAACACAAATTCCAAAACAATGATTTGAAAAGAATAAGCTCACACAGATCAAAAAGATCTGTGATATAATGATTGGACCTTAACTAAAAAAAAGTTTATGTGTTATGCATTGCAAATATAAATAGGATGATCAACAAGAAAATATATAGTAAACAATGAATGGAAACTTTTATGCCCTCAAAACATAGTATATTTATCAAAAGTTTGCTTCAGTTGTAGTTTTTAGAGGTGATGCTTCCAACTACACTTTTGAGGCAACCCTTCAAACATGCCATATAGTGATGTCATCAAACAAACCTATAATAGACCATGGTTCAAATTTTTGGAATTCAATATCACTACTACATATCACACCCCAATGATGCATTTTACTTAGAAAACATCCTTTGTGTTTGAAAATGTTTGTACACCTTGCAAGGAAGCTAACCTCATTTATTTTTTTATGATATCTTAGATCTAAAATACAAATGCATCTCATGAAGCTGTGTCATTTCATAATTTGAATTAGGATGAGCACAGTTTCTTGCAAGAATCAATCGAATTTTTAAACTTCCTAAGTGCACAAACAAGATCCTAAATCTATGTAATCAATGCCTCTCCAAGCACAAATATTACTTCTAAACAATGTTGGCTCTATAAATCCTGATCATTTATAACCAATGATGGGTTGAAAAACCATGCCTTCCCAATTCCACTAAGATTTGAGCTCGAAAGCCTTACTTGTAATTTTTAGTCAAACTATGATTTGGGTTCTCTTATCTCATGTTTTAAGTTTTGGTCCTCATATACTCTAGGGTATTGCCAACTGCAAACTAGTAATCTAGATTCCTTATAGCATTGTGTCACCAAGAATCTTGCAATTCTCTATAGTTTAGTATCTCAAGAATTTAAAACAACGAAACAACATAAACATGCTAATACAACTAAATGTTCACACCATGAAGACAAACGGTAATTGAAATTATAAAAGAAAAGCCTCAAAACAAGGCTATGTATGGTTCAGATGAACACTGTTTACCATTTGCAGTTCACTAAGATATGCTGCTCTAAAATAAATGGAAGTTCAGACATGGACAAAAAGGTGCATTTATACTTGGACACATCAGGCTTTTAGTTTTTTTTAGTGTATTTCTCATTTGCGAAGGACTGGGACTGCCCTTCACTTGTTCAACTGTCATGTGTTTCATAATTCTTGAAGCAAGGGTCTTAACTAGCATATGTAAAATCATGTTCACATGCCCTAAACCTGTATGCAATGCCATTATCCTCAACGGGCCATTATGTATGCCACTATCCAAAGTTCATAAACACTGTCATTGAAAACAAACAATATTGCTATTCTTCATATACTATCCTTTTAATGGTATCTCCCACTGTGTTCAATTATGATAATGGTTACTACTAGAATAAGGGTAACGAATCAGTTACAAAAAAATAAGAGTTAAATTATGGATAGGGTTCAATTAAAATTAGTGTTTAATTAAGATAACAATTTACTAAGGTTTAGGGTTAAATTGGAGCTACCATTTAATAATATAATTTAATAATAGTTACAATAAATTATTATAATAATGATAATATAATAATTATATAAAAATATAATATTATAGTAATGACTTATATATATATATATTACAATATAATAATAAAATAATGATAATATAACAATTAAATAATAATTAATAAAAATATAATATAATAATAATAATTTCATACAATAATAAAAATAAAATATTAATAATATAAAAAATACAATAAATTAAATAAACATCTTAGAAGATATCTCTCCAAATATGTAGACTATTTTTAAAATATATTAAATAATAATGCTTTCCCATTTGAATTAATTATTTTTTCAAAACAAAATGGCAAAGAAAAAGCAAATTCATAGGAAACCTGGTATATTTGATCAATAATAAAAGTAAATATTAAAAATATAAAATACAATAAATTAAATAAACATCTTGAAAAATAGACTATATTTAAAATATATATACTAATTTATTTATGCTTTCTCATTTGAATTAATTATTTTATGAGAAAGAATTGCATATGATAGACGGTTCTTCTAGAACTTACAATCAAAACGGCAAAGAAAAAGCAAATTCATAGGAAACCTCATTTCTGAGTATATTTGATCAATAATAAAAGTAAATATTAAAAATATAAAATACAATAAATTAAATAAACGTCTTGCAAAATAGACTGTATTTAAAATATCTATAGTAATTTATTTATGCTTTCTCATTTCAATTAATTATTTTATGAGAAAGAATTGCATATGATAGACAATGCCTCTAGAACTTACAATTAAAACCCTAAAAAAAAGCAAGTTCACATGCAACCTCGGGGCACTTGTAAAAATCTGTTCCTCCACTTTACCTCGTTTCTACCGCAAACTGTGCCACCATTAACGGTGTCCAATCCTTTAATGCAACCAGCTGTTCTCTGGATATATTTGATACGTGGAAGCAGCACGAATATCACTGCACACCAACATTCTTATATATACATCACATATTACTCAAGGCCGTAAACAATCCATCTACACCAACTGTGTAAACAATTGAACGAGTTGGCGGGGAAAATGGAGGATAACCAGCAGGCTAAGATCTGGCATTCCAGCGTGAAGGTCCACGAGATTAATTCAGAAAGTCTACGCGGGGATCATCGATTCATGATCGACGGTGAATTAGCAGTAGGGAAAAGAATGCAGATTATAGATGATGCAAATCCAGCAAACAATGGGTCTGCCAAATTCAGGTAAACATGTCTCCCTCTCGAGAGATTACGATCGAGTTGAAATAAGAATGCGTCTCACCAGATCTGAAATGTGTAAGAATAGTTAGGGATTGTTTCTGGATATAATCCATCACCCACCTGTGCAATTTTCTTGCAAGTTATTGGCTTACACATTCTTTATATTTAATGGTGCGTTGTATCAAATGTACATTCTTTGATTGCTTAAGCACCACCGGCTAATCTGTCTTTCATAGCTCTCCTTGGTTTCAATGAATTTAATCTGCCTGTTCTGATCCTCAAAGGCAGCCCTCTCTACATTCAACACGGACTTTTCAATCAATAATCTGGAGAGATCAGTCTGGAGGTAGTCATGTCCTTTATCCTTCTCCCACCCTCTCCCCATTAGACAAGACACACAGATCTTTTTCCCCACTGGAGGACTTATTGGGCATTTCAGTAATTTGAAATTCTGGGTAGAAGGGTAATTCATTGCCACAAACTTCTTGCCTGGCTTTTTCATCTGCGTCCCACAGATAAGCATTTTTCATCGTCCCCTTTTTCTCTTGATTCATCTACAGTTTTTATCTCGTCTTTTTTCTTCCCCACTTCCACCAAGAACCCTGTGTCCATGCTCTTTTATAATATTATCTAGTATTGATGAAATCCCTTTTCTGGCCATTTTTTGCTCCTTTTTACTCCTCGAAAAATCCCTTCCCTTGATGTCATATACGTTTATAGATGAGTCTGCATGCCCAATAACACGGCGAGGAATCCACTTTTCGCTCAATGCTTTAATTGCCAATACTGGAGGATGGTCGAATAATTAAAAGAGCTCATCCTCTTCTTCTGGACAGACACGATCTGGTCCAACATTTGCTCCTTAACAAATATACACCAGTCCCAACAAACATAAATGGGATATAATCCGATGTCTTAACCCCCAACAGCTTGTGAGCCAAGAACTTGCAAGCAATTTGCACAGGTGGGTCAATGATTGCATCAAGCAAAAATTCCAAATATTTCGCACCCATTTCAGATCTGGTAAGACTCATTGTTATTTCAGCTCTATCGTAATCTCTGCAGGGGGATACATGTTTACCTGAATTTGGCAGACCCGCTGCTTGGTGGATTTGCTCTTCTGTAATCTGCATGCGGGTTTCTCCTACTCTCAATTCACTGTCGATGATCGCAGCCGCCCAGAGAGAAGTGCCGCATCTGTAGGTGACCGCCTTCAGGAATGGATGAATACATCTGTAGAAAGACTTCTTTAAGGTAATCACAGAGGTACTTTCGAAGCTTCCAAATACCTTCTTGCTTGCTTAGGAATAGTGCAGTAATAAAACTGTATACACTGAAATACGCCCTCATTGATGTATGATAACGAGGAAATGCATACATGATGCAAGCTGTTGTGTCCTACAAAAGTCAGAAAAACCATATAAGTTAGTTTAACACCAATACTATTTCAGCATAAGCTCTCCACAATGAATCAAGCAAATACTTTCACTTTATCTCTTTGTACAATAAGCAGTGACCATCTTGCATCTTGTGACTAAGTAGAATCCGCTGTACCTATTTCTTTAGGAGACGATCCATGTTCATTTTCAGTAGTGGCAGAGTTTTCGATTCTTCGCCTTTCTTCACCATAACCATACATACCTTTTACATTGTAGCACGGTTTAACAAAGTCTTCAGATGCAGAAAACCTTCTAGATAATGTCTCATTAGATCTTGGTCGGTAATTACAGTTATAACGATCCATTCCCCTCCGCCCAGGCACTGGTACGAACCTGGGCTAGGTCCAACTGTATAGTAGCGCTATCAACTACCACAACAGCGAATAATATTCACTGTTCTGGTATTAATTCCAATTAACACCATTGTTATATTTTTATATTTTTATATTTTTTATTTAATTAAATTTTAAGAGCAAATTTTATTATAAACTATGTTCTATATAAATTTTAATTACATCATCAATCAAGCATATGCATATGTAATTTGTTTAAAATATGATACAATATTTATTTCTTTTATAATAATATTTATGAGAAAGGCTCTGTGCCACTATAGTGATTCTAATTATTTGTAAGATATTCTTATATCTATAAGTAATAATGTTTTTATATTATTATAAAAAAGTTTCTTAATTTATTTTAAATTTTAAAATTTTAAATATTTTTTTTATAAATATTTTTTTCCTCATTATTCTTTTTAATGTTTTTTCCTTATTATTATTATGAATATAAAATAAAATAAATTAATTTTACATTAATTTACTTATATTTATAATCAAGAATAAATTAATTTAAATATTTTAAATATTTTTGTCTAGAGAATAAAAATATGACTTTTAAATTATTTTACCTTATTTAACTAATTTACTATTTATATTTATAATCAATAATAAATTAAAAATATTAAATTAATATAAATATTTTTGTCCAAAGAATAAAAATATTATTTTAAAATTATTTTATCTTATTTAACTATAAATTATTTAAATTTTCAAAAAAAAAAAAAAAAATATAATACTTCACATCTTATTAAATTAATTATTGTATTTGTTGATTTTTTATATTTTTATGAACTTTACTAATTTGTGAAAAGGGCCTAGAATTTTCTTGATTGACATCACATAACAGTGTATTTTATATCATCTTTAATATGTTCATTTAATTCTTTTTTATTCCTTTCCAATAGAATGTCATAATTTCTTTTTAAATGTGGTTTTGTTGGATGCAGGAATAAATGGGACATTCTTGAAGAATGGCAACTGTTCTTATCCCAACTATTTCAAGTAATATTCTAACGAGGATAGTTATATTGAGCTAATGAAGTGGACATCAGAGGTACTTCAAAAAGACTTTCTTGCTACAGGTGTAACTCACTAGTTGTATCGTAATAATTCTGCAAATTTTGTACCTGCACCTAAAGTTTTAGGTTTCCTATTCTCATTCATCCTGTTAGTGTCTTCGTGCTCATTGTCCTTTTCTTTATTTCCTTATCAGAAATCAAAAAGTGTTCATTCATTTATAAAACAAAAAATTCCTTGCTTTATTGGCTTACAAATATATGTGATTCATCTTTTCCTCCTCCTCATTCAATTTCCTTGACGTACGCCCTTTAAAATTTCCCAGGTGTTTCACCATGTTTGCATGTCTAACAACAGCTTCGACAAGTTTAGGAGCTAACTCTATAAGACTCTAAAATTTCGTGCATGCGCCATCAATATCCCCTTCTTTCTTAATGAAATCACTGATGTTTGTAACTAAAAAGCCGAGAGTTACCAACTTGACTAAAAATTTCATAGTAGCGATCAAGATGTTGAATGGTATCTGCAAGATTTGAGTGCAAATTTGTGCCAGGTGACTCTGTTCTTACTTTAAACATTATGCCAAATAGTTATCACATCCTAGCTATTTTGTAGGGTTTATGCCCTGGTGATGTACAGGGTTGCGGCTTTTGAAGTCTTGTATTTCCATTGTAGAAAATTTCCCTTAAATACCCAGCGTTTCCTATCGACTATCTACAGTATAACACGTATGAACAGATACTTTTACTATAGGCCCAAAAAGAGTCCCATTCAATAAATGAACAAAAATGTACTTATCTTGTTTGTGCAAAGATTGTGCTTTAGAGGAGATTGGTTGATGGAATTGGATGAACACACGAAACAAACGAATACATGCAATGGCGATACAACATTACAGACATATTGATATGCTACGGATTTCATGTGCCAATAATGC
>VDFB02292392.1:0-51932 GCA_007258455.2 Sequoia sempervirens
GTGGAAAATAATTAAGAAAGCAACTATATAAGAAAGAGAAATATATACAATGGCTTATCACAAAAAATAATTTTGAAGTATATATGTGATTGTTTTTTATTGTTCATATATATATATGAACAATAATGTTAAAATCAATCACATAAATCTAAATAAGAATAGAAATAAATGAAAATATATAAACAATAATGTTAAAAACAATCACATAAATCCAAATGCAATAATCACATAAATCTAAATATATGAACAATAATGTTAAAAACAATCACATATATCTCTATTCTTATATAAATATAGGTGATTGTTTTTATTGTTCATATATATTTCTCTTTCTCTTATAGTATATATATATATATAACTTTGTGCATTGTTCTTCATTCTTTATTTTCTTGAAATTATTTTCATTTATTATATATATATGAACAATAAAAAACAATCACATATATACTTCGAGGTTATTTTTTGTGATAAGCCATTGTATATATTTCTCTTTCTTATATAGGTGCTTTCTTAATTATTCTCCATCTTATTCATGCTTCCTCTTTTTGTATTTTTCTTAATTTTGTTGTAGCATTCTTAGTTTTGGCAATTTATTGTTGCATTTGGATGTCTTATTTCATTTATTGATTTATTTCTTTGCATTTGCTTCTTCTTTTCATATCCTTCCGCTCTATTGTTTATTTATTTATTTATTTTTAAAAAAAATTACTTCCAACTTTGTTTTTTATTCTTTATTTTCTTGGTTCTCTTTCTAAGTATTTTATTATTTTCATTATTTATATTCTCATTTAAATTTATGTGTTTGTTTTATCATTTTTGGTTATATATATGTGTGTGTGTGTGTGTGTGTGTGTGCGTGTGTGTGTGTCTGTTTTAGCATTTTTGGTTTTATATATATAGTGCTCATTTAGATGATTATTTGTCTCGATTTCTTTATTCTCTTCCTTTAACATATGCATGCATTCTTATCTTGAAGTTGGCATTTTTTTTTGCTTATTTAGTTAGTTAGTTGTGTAATTTAATTTGTATTTTTAAATTCTCGCCTTCTTCATTTCCATTGTGGTTTGCTCCTTCTCGTGTTTTTATTAATTTTATATTTTTTCCTTTATCTTTTGTTCCTTCCTCTTTATTTTTGAATTTTCATTGGGGTTGTGTTGTCTTAGTTGGTTAGTGTTTTTAGATGTCTTTCATTTCTCTCTTTTATTATTTTCTTTTAATTTATTTTTTTATTCTTTCCCCCGTGGGTTGTGCTCTCCCCTCTCTCCCCCATTTTTGTCTATTTATCTTCTTCTCTAGCTAGCCTACAACTAACATTTCTCATCCTTTTTAGCTCTCTATCCTGATGATGGATCACGGAGTGTGATCCGAAATGTTGATGAAAAAATTAGAACACAATCAAATCCAAAAGCAAAAAACTAAAATTGAACATTCCAATTGATCAATCGAATAGAACAATCCATTTGAACAATCCAATAGAACAATAACTTTTAACAATGCAATTGATCAATCCAATTGAACAATCAAAATGAACAATCCAATTGATCAATCAAAATGAACAATCCAATTGAACAATCAAAATGAACAATCCAATTGATCAATCAAAATGAACAATGCAATTGAACAATAAAATAGAACATTCCAATAGATCAATCCAATAGAACAATCCATTTGAACAATCCAATAGAACAATTCAATAGAACAACTTTTAACAATGCAATTGAACAATCCAATTGATCAATCAAATTGAACAATCCAATTGAACAATGGAAATGAACAATCAAATTGAGCAATCCAAATACCTTGACAATCTGAGGAACTGAAATGCATTGACATCCATAAACAGTGCAAGTTGAAACCCCAAATACCGAGTTACAGGGTGGTGGGTGACAAACATTGACAGTGCATAGAACTAATATATATTCCCTGGCATATATAGAATTAAAAAAAACCCTGAAATTGAACTGAAATGTCTTGACATTCATAAATAGTGTAAGTTGAAACCCCATATATTGAGTTACAATTTATTGTGAGAAACGTTGACATCGCATACAACATATTTGCATTCCATGGCTTAAAGAGTTTAAATGAAAAACCTAATGTGAACATCATTGTGAAACCCCATATATTTATAGATTCATGGAAAACATATGCATACCATACAAGAGATTGGAATTTATATATATGTATGTATGTATGTATGTATGTATGTATGTATGTATGTATGTATGTATGTATGTATGCATGTATGTATGTATGAATGTATATATACATAACAATGTATATCTATATATATGTATGTATATTTATATATATACATACATATATATAAATATATATGAAAACATATACATATATGAATACATACATACATACATGCATACACACACAATATATATGTATGTATGTATGTATGTATGTATGTATGTATGTATGTATGAATGTATATATACACAAAAATATATATACATATATATATATATATGAATGCATACACATACATACATAAACATTATATATGTACATAAGTATGTATGTATCTATATATGTTAATTTTAATATATATATAGGCAATGGTAGAGGCCTAGTGAGGTAAAAAAGCTCACCTAAAGAGAGCTTTCAAGAGTGCAGAGCCGAACAATGATTCATAGAGAGCCAATCATGTATGGGTGTATAACCAAATGAACACTCTAGAATGTTTGCAAACAAAAGGAATGACAATGAGCAGGATATGAGAGAATTTTGAGATTTGAATGAACCTTGATCTCCAAATTATGCGCTTGTCAATCCGAGTAAGTGCAGAGGGATGTGTAAGGCAAGTTTCCTAGTGGAGGTAACAAAGGAGGCAGCAAACGATTACTGCTCTAAACTGGTCGTTTAGGGTGGGGAAAGGTAGTAATCATATACATCTATTGCTTGCTCAACAACACATTCCCTCTTGTGCAATACACCAAATTGAATAAGTTGAACCCAAACAAAAAACATGAATAGAATCATATGTTTTACCCTGGAGGTAAAACCCGATTTGAATTCATGTTTTTTGTTAGGTTCAACTCATTTAGGTATTAGTTTTCTCCAACAGTGTTTTATGTGCTTTGCTACATCAAACCCCTCTTTCTCCACACTTATATCCAATTCTTGTAGGTAGCACTTCCCTGAAACAACAACCTTATTATATAGAAAATTATAGGGTTTTTTGTCATGCAATGGTTAAACATGGAATGGGATTCACTAGTTCACAATTACAAGGTTTTCAACCATGCACTTGTATATATATATCTATATATATATACAGTTTGCTTTTCTTTAATATACTTTTTGAAAGTTTGCAATTCAATGCTTGGTTTTTATGAACAGTTTGTTTTTATTCAATATATGTATGATGACAGTTTGTTCAATTTTATTATTTGAATTGAAATGGATTAGAGCAGATCTTTTTAGTGAGACATGAACAAACATTGGTTAAACATTGTCAAAATGAAAGACAATGGTACAAGCGTAGTGAGGTAGCAAACCTCAAGTGAAAGAGAAAAGGAGATTTTTTCAGTGCAAAGCCAAACAATGAATCGTAGAGTCGAACATAAATATAAAAAACAAATTCCGTAGTAACAATCACATAAACAGTTACAAATATACACATATACGAATATATATATATATATATATATATATATATATATATATATATATATATATATATATATATATATATATTTGTATATGTATATGGAAATATGTCTATGTACTATTTTGTTCTTCCATGCACATATATTTATTTGTATATGTATAGAAATATGTTGTCTATGTACGATTATGTTCTTCCATGCACAATATATATATATATAGAGAGAGAGAAAGATATATATATATATAGATATATAAATATATATATAAGAACAAAATAATACAATTACATGGAAGAATATCTTCGAATGAAAACAAGTATATGTATGGAAATATGTCTATGTATTATTATGTTCTTCCATTAACAATATGTATATATATGTATGGAAAGTCAAATACATATATAAGAATAGAATAATATATTTGCATGGAAGATAAACTTTAGAATGAAAACAAGTGAATCCATTTTCATATTTGGGAATAACAAACAAATATTAAAGGCAAATTGCAGAGTTAAAGTTTGTGCATTGTCAAAGAGAGGAATAAAAGTGCATGGCAAAAAACCCTCTAATTTTGAACCAATGAAACCCTTTCCATGTTTGGCGGTAACAATGAAATGAAAAACACATTTCTCAAACAAAACTATTGTGCATGGAAGAATAGAATAATACATAAACATGCCAGAATATCTTTGAAATGAAAACCAAACATACCATTTTCATATTTCGGAATAACATGAGAATATTATAAGCAAATTGCAAAGTTAAAGTTTGTGCAGTGAGGAAGACAGGAATGCAAGTGCATGGCAAAAACCCTTGAAATGATAAACATTAAAACCATATGAATATTTCCTAGTAACAAGCAAGTATATTGTATCCATTTTCATATTTGGGAATAACAAACAAATATTAAATGAAAATTACAGAGTTAAATTTTGTGCATTGTCAAAGAGAAAACCCTGAAATTTTGAACCAGTGAAAGCCTTTCCATGTTTGGTAGTAACAATCAAATGAAAAAAGCATTTCGCAGACATAACTATTGTGCATGGAAGATTAGAATAATACATAAACATGCCAGAATATCTTTGAAATGAAAACCAATCATACCATTTTCATATTTTAGAATAACATGACAATATTATAATCAAATTGCAGAGTTAAAGTATGTGTAGTGAGGAAGACACGAATGCAAGTGCATGGAAAAAACCCTCGAAATGATAAGCATTAAAACCGTATGAATATTTCCTAGTAACAAGCAAATATAACGTATCCATTTCCATATTTTGGAATAACAAACAAATGCAAAAAGAAAATTGCAAATTTAAAGTTTGTGTAATGATGAACACACGAATACAAGTGCATGGCTAAAAACCAGTCAAACCATTTCCATATTTTTCCTAACAAGTCTAATAGTAATGAAAAACCATTTTAAACTAGTCAAACCCATTTCATATTTCATTTAAGGAAGCATTTATATGAAAAGCACAATGCAGAGGTGCAATGAATATCAAAATATTACGAGTGCATGGTCGAGTGTAGATGAAAAGAAAACCAGTTAAACCCTCCCCACATTTCATTTAAGGAAATCTTTCTCAAAGACAAAAGTTCACAGAGAAAAATTATGCAAAAAAACGTGCATGGTAGAATACTGTCATATTCGAAGACAGTGGTATAGGCTGAGTGAGGTTAGAAACCTCACTTGAAAGATAAAGGGAGCTCTCGACAGTGCAGAGCCAACTGAAGAAGTGTGAAGATCCAAACAATGAAGCGTCGAGAACCGAACCAGTTTCAGTGCCAAATTAAATGAACAGTCGAGAATGTTTGCAAACAAAAGGAATGAGAGTGAGCAAGATATGCGAGAATGTGGAGTATTGAATGAACCTTAATCTCCAATTAACGCACCCGACAGTGCAAGTAAATGTGAAGGGATGCATAAGGAAAGTTGGTCAGTGGAGGAAATGAAGGAGGCGGCAAGTGTTTGATGCTCTAAAGTGTTTGTTCAGGGTGGTGAGACTGTCATGGACACGCGGTCATCTGATCCACTGTACGTAGATGTGTATGCTAATGACGGAGGTAGATGGGTTCCGCTTTTGAGCAGAGGAAAAAATGGGCCCGATTTGGACATGTCGGCATAAATGGTGCTTGACAGGTGGCGAGTGATTGATTTTTTTTAAAAAAATATTGGGCCCAATGCACAAGTGGCAAGGTGATGTGGCGAGTAAAATTTTAAATTTTTTTGGTCCACATGGACTACCACGTGGACCTCCAAAGTTGACCCGCCCTACTTTGGGCCCCCTCTCCCCCGATTTTATAAGCTCATGGATAGGTAAGATTTTTTTATACACCAAATAGAAAATACCATTTTTTGTTGCATAGATTTAATGCAAATGAGCAGATAGGCATTAAACAAAGTCAAATGTATGTTTTTGTTCTTGGGGGTTTATTGGGGTCAGATTGTTAGTGTATGCTACGAGTTGTTCTTTGACAAACTTTTTTATTTTTTATTTTAATATTTTGTGTTGCTAGAGTGAGGTTTTTTCATAAATCTATTGATTTGTGTAGGTTTTTTAGGTTTTATTTTATCCAAGAGTTTTTGTGATTTATGAGCTATTTTTGACTTTAAGGAAATTTCCCCCTTTAGGTTGTGCAAGCATAGTTGAAGAAGTTAGGGCTTGGCAAATGATTGTACATTTAATGAACCTGTGATATTCATTCCTTTTTTATCTTGTTAGAAGGTGCCAACTGCCAAGAGAGTAGCGCAACAAGGATATAAGACTAATTTCACAGCTATGATCAATTGCTGGGACAAAAAGAACACTTAGTTTGAAGACAAGGCTTCCAAAAAGAAACACAAGTCACAACCATTCCACTTTCTATGAACACAAGAAGGATGAATGTTGGAAAAAGTATCTAATGGTGATAAAAGACTTGATTTTGGAAGAAGTATCCACTACATTTTGATGGGTTTTCATGCTTCCTAACTAGTAAACATCTATCAGGAATTTTCTGATAATCCCCAAGTTGAGCTTGTAAAGGTAGGGCTAGATCCCTTTGTAAAAATGGGATGGAGATTGGTGACACGTGATAGCATCAACTCTTTAGCAATACTAGTAGTACATAAGTTAGTAGGTTTCCTGCTATAGAATGTTTTCCTCAAGAGATTTCAATTGGAAGTCCCTGTACTAAAATGTGTCTACTCCTCTAATTCACCTAATACTATTACATACACATAATTCCCAGGATGCACTATTTTAAGCATTCGACTCATAATGATTATTGTTACAAGACTCATCAGTGGGCTTAACATATTCGCATTGAACCGACCTCGAGTACCTCTTGCTCAAGTGTAGTTGAGACATTAACCTTTGCAGTCCAACTATTTAATCATAGATTGAGCATTTTGACTTTGTAATCTTGGCTTGTAAAGTGAACACGAAATTACAATAGTTATTGTATTGTTATCATTATTAGGATTAACCTATTATCTAAAACATTCAATTATAATGATTGTGAACCTAATGTAGTTTAACTTAGCATGATCTATTAGCTGAGACCCATCCTTTGGTTCAGCCTTTGTTTGTAGTCTTCTATTCTGCAAATATTTCACCGACAAAATGGCTCTTTTTGGTCAATATACATTTGAAATTAATTAGTCTAGTTTCTAGATTAAGATGATGTCCACTAAAATTTTGCATTTTAATAAAATATGTTGCTGGATAAAGAACCAAGAACCACTTAATATAATTAGATATGTAATGTCAAGGGAATTAGAAAAAGAATAATTATTTGTTAATATCTTCTGTACTTTTATAGACCAACATGGAGAGATGCACTATGCATGCTAAGAAGTCAAGGCATGTCAAATATGCGAGGCAAGGAATATAGATGACAAGAAACATATTCTACTAAAATGTGTGTCATTCTAATCTGTTTATAAAGAATGTATTACAGATGTGTTAATTATGTGCATTGTAAACCATGGAATGTAGATGGTGAGAAACAGAGACCACAACATGTGCAACTATTTTAATCTGTACAAAGTTTCTAAAGTTAGCCACCACATCAGTACATTATCATTGGAAACACTTCCGCTCAAGTCTCTTTGGGCTTTGATTTTGATGACTCGCAACTACACTAAATAAAAATAGTGTTGGGACACATTGGTGTTAAAATTGTTAGGGTGGATGCACCCTATTGTCATATCTGACTTTGCACATCATATGGTCATAAGTGTACATGTTCCAGCATATATGGTATGATTGTGATGCCTGTCTCAATAATAAGAGTAGGTGTGGAATACCTAATTATTATATCAAATGGGTGTGCTTTCTATTTTAAAACGATAAGATTCTATAAGAAATGGTTTTTTTCAGTTAAAAGGGATCAAAATTTATTGTCTCGGTAGACATGAGATATGCCAAGCTGTAAGTTATAATGGACTAATTTATTATACTTTATTTTTCTTCATTTGATACGTAAATTTAACTTATTAAATAGAGAACAAGATAAACTAGAAGACATATAGAAGGTCACTAGAAGTTTGCTCTAGTTTCATTCAATTACTTTTTTGTCTTTGCAATATCTAATAAGGTTGCCACGTTTTTTTATTGCATACCAGGTCTGTATGTTGTGGCCATCTATGCTAATGATAGGTTTCTATTAGAGAATTCAGAGAAATTCCATTGTGTGTGAGACTTCATAATGTCATTGTGCCACTTCATGAGCTAGAATTTGATTACAGCATAAAGTGGGAGGGTTCTCAATATTGACATGACTCGAGGTTTGTTCTTGCATGAATTGATTCCATACCTAAAGCACTGTTACAGATTTGGAACAAATCCCTTTACCTTAGGTTTTTTCATGCTCCATATGGTATTAAGTGATAAGTTGGTCTACCTTCATGTTAAACCTTCAGCTTACAAGTGGCTTAATGAACATGGAAGGTCAAATTATAGCTTGTTTTAGTTTGCCAGGTCTCATAGTATGTAAACAAATTGTTAACTGTCACATTGCATATAGATGTTTCTTTTGGTTTTTGTTTATCAAGTTGGATCCCAATGATCATAGTTTTAGCTTTCCGGGAGTATAGGAAAATAGTACCAGATTCATTCCAGATCTTATGGCATTCTCTTTCTAGTTGGTGTCATTTCTTCAACAAGGAACTATGCATAGAGAGGCGGATAATTAATTTTTTCGCCCATGCAAAAAGCGTATTAATCTCTGCATTGGGAACTGGCAAGCGATGATATGCAGCCTTAACCAAAGTTTGTTTTTTTCTTTTTATTTTGTTGCAAGGAAAATAGCTATTTATCTGCCTCCCTATTAATCGGCAGCTATATTTTCTTGGGGGTTTAGATTTTTCAGCAATAATTTTGATTAGCGTCTCCAATCAAGAAAAGAGGGCAAAGTATTTGCATCTTATCTCAATTTTTTGTTTCTTCTCTCTGCAAAGGGCACATGCAAGGGAGTTGGGTGTGTGGCGTTGTAATTCTCACACATTTTGCAGTCATACATGGTAGGCTAGTTGCAACAAGTTTCAAATCCACTGCAAGACATCTATATAGTTTTAAAATCTCTATATACAATAATGTGGAATTTTTACTCTACATACTTGAAAAATCCACTGCAAGACATCTATACATTGAATCTAACCTTATACAACGTATTACCGTATACCACATAATTTTACTCAGTTTGCAGCTTACCATACCATCCAAAATTTCTGTCCAATCAGATTTAACTCTAGAATGATCCTTTTATCTTCTCCTCATACACTATAATTTGTTCTTGCACTAAAGTTTGGATGGTATGCCAAGTTGCAAACTGAGTACAGAACACAGAAATCTTGGAAAACAAAACATCACACAGACGAAGGAAGAATATATTTGGTAGCAACAGAAAGTTACGCGAACGACAGGCAGGGGTGCTATAATTTTTATATTGTTCTTGGTGGTTGCTATTGCTATTGGAGGTTACATATATTATAAATAGAGATTCAGAGTAAGTCAATAGTTGAGAATTTTATTGATTTCTTTGTTTTATCTTAAAGGACTTAGGATTTATGCTTGCTTTTTAATGAGTGCATTACAAGTTATAATATATTTATTTTTTTTGCTTTTCCTTATTCTTTCAATCATATGTGGACTCAGAAATCAAGGTCATCATGGCACAATACATGCCTCTTGATAGTCAGGAAGGGAATCCTAATCCTATTGTCAATGAAATATTATAAACAATGGTATAGTACATATTGCTATATTTATGTTCGATTGCACCAAATTGGATGTCTTCATTGTAGTTATTGACGTTTGATTTATAATAATTATAGGTGATTTCCCAACTTTATACATGCTGAAAAGTTTTGTTCTTTATCTTCAAATTTACAGGCATCATATAAATCTAAATTGGGGCCAATTCTATACATAATTAAACAGTGAGAGAATTGAAAAAGTTGTTCATGATGTTTCAATATCTTTGTTTATTGTTATTGCTATCCAAACCTATTGTAAATGAATGTGTAACTACTACGCCATCCTTCCAAAAATAATGGAAAAAGTGAGTGATGGAAATTGAGCTTTGGTCAACAATTTTCAGACTGAACTTCCTAAACAAGTAGGCCAATTATGCAATTCTGTTGTAGAATCAATGACACAACAAAATAAATCTTCATTCTTTAGAGCAACAATTTCATGCTTCCATGGACTTCAAAGAAAAGGTATTAGTTTAGTATCCAATAATGTATACACAGTCATCTACCTCAGTACAGAATGTTTCATTTTTTATAATATCAATCTTATTTGAGGGTTGGCATGTGATGGCAGTTTGTAGGGGAATTGAAACAAAAAGTTGTAGATCTCAGAGCATCATATTTTTCCCATCTTGAAAGTTTGCAAAATATAGTTCGATTGCATAAGGCTGGCTCAAATGTTAGTTAGGATGAAATAAAATCTGCACCTTCTGGGAATGTCACTTTGCTTGAGGAAGTAAATTCTTGTTGTTGAACCCTTTCCTTTTCTTTTCATTTCTTTTATTATGATGATAGATAAAATATAGTGATTTGATTTAATTTGTGTGTCAGGGGCTTGTTGTGGCAGTGAAAGGAGCAGATTCAGTAATTAGGGATATTCAAACTACTCTTTCATAACAGCAAGGAGAAATGGCTACATTTTCCCAGCAAACACATGAGGTAATTGCATTAATGTTACTATTGTTGTTACCTACTATTGCAAAAGACAACTAATGACCAACTTTGCTTCTTGTACCTTAAATCATAACTAAATATTCATCTTATCTTTAATATTTTTAAATTCATGAGGTTTTTAGTGCTTGCAGAGAGCACACATTAGTATTGAGCTAATTAAGTTAATATCGGGGGGCTACAATGAGTTCCTTTGAGAATTTGTCAGGAGAAGCATCAAAGCTAGAAGTACAACAATACATTGAGCAAATTTATGAAGCTAGCGAGCAAAGTATTACTGAATTTCAAAATACCTATGTGGTTAGGTGGCATTTTTACTTGCTTGTTTTTCTTTGAGTTAGTAACTTAATATGGTTGATTATTTACTGGAAACCCATGTAAGTTGCAAAAATGCAGTGAGGCCAAGTTTGTTGAAGAAGAGTTTGAGAAGCTGCTGAAACATTTATTGATATTAAATGTGACTTAATAATTGTTTGGAGACACTATATCTCAATAAAAGCATGTCCTATGAAGTTGCTTTAATTAATGGTAGATCTTTTCTTATCATTCAAGAATGATTGTGTTATTCTCTTCTAATGTGAAAATTGTTTAAGAAAATTGCTTGGTAAATTTCCATTTCTAGTTGTTGCAGCCTTGAAAACATTGGATTCATGCCATGTGGGCAGATTTGTCAATAATGTAAACAATTTGCTAAAATGTTATTTGAATTAAATGTTGTCTTAGTACTGTTTGGAAACAATGTGGATAAGTTTGAACTAAGATGATATGCAATACTTACTAGAAAGCCACCATATAACAAAATGTCCTTGATTAACTTCGCCATTGTAGCTTAAATTTATATGTATGGATAGAATAGTTTGGACTAATATGTTGCATGAAGCTTGACCATAGAATGATTGTTATGTTTCCCCCTAGCTATTTCCCTATTGTTGGCAGTGATTATGCTTTGATACATTCAATGGAGCTTAACAAGTAAAGCCATCAAAAGGCAACATATTTGGTATTTATTAATAGGTCTTTATTTTTAATTTTAATCAAAGCTTTGGCCAGACAGTGGCATGTGAGTTTAGGAGAGCTAATGTGTGACAATCATGAACTATGTCTAATTCCAAGAATACAATCTTGCCATCTACAGTAACATGGACATCCAATATTGCTTTAGGCAGGGACTCCAACTGGCTCACAGCTCTTGTTTTTAATGCAATTTGTTCTTGAAAGAATAAAAGTGCATACCTTACATTTTAAATTTTTTTAAGCTATTTTGTACAAATGCCATAAATACACATTGTTCATAGTTCTTAATTATCCTAAACTTATCAAGAAATTGTCATTCCAACTCCCATTGGTCTAAATCGATCACTCTTTATAGCATTCCTTACTTGACAACTATAATTGGGGTGGGGTCACATCCCTTAGTCTACATTGCACTCATGATCTCGCCCATACTTTTTGAAATTAAAACTCTCACTATTTGAGCCAACCTTTTAGGAAATCTAACCATTACCATGGAAGCCCCTACGACAAAAACCAAGAATTGAATAAGTAATTGTATATATAGGAATCTTCTAGATAATTACCAACATAAGATGATAGAAGATAATCACTTCAATTGCGGAAAATCATCTTATTTTAAGAGCGTCAAAGGACATATATAACATCTCAACACTACATACATCATAGGCATATATCATCAATGAATGTGTGGTGTCTTTGAATTTTTACACTAGCAAAGGGACACAATAGTTATCAAATAAGTTGACAATCTTCTTGGTGCACATGATAAACCTTTCTATTTTTTAGTAAAAGTCCTTACATTCAAAGTAGGTACCAAAGACAAGAACAAACTAGAAAGGGTCACATCAACATATGATAGATCTATGATAGAAGGACTAGACTACATGGAAAAAAGTGTCTCTTGCATTAAACCATGTGCAACAAATTATTCATTAATCTAATCTTATTCAAGAGTTTTGTAGACACCTAAACTATGACCCTACCCAATTGCACCTAATTTTAGCCTATCCTAAGCCATTAATTAAATAAATAATATATTTAATTAACTAATTTATCCATTACCCTTATACATCACCTTACATTTATTTATTTAAGTCTAACCTTATCCCAAAATCCTCCAACTAAATCAATTAATTATTTTTTAACTAATTAGTTAATATTAATGCTCATTACATTTTCCTCCATTATTTAATACTACTTTATCCCTCAATCCTTGTCTATTTAATACTAGCCATTGAATCCATTCACATGAATCACAATATAAACTTGTCATCATGTGGCAAGTGTCCCTTTCATATGTCTAACTATGACATTGTCTAAATTCATTGAACCTAAACACTTCACAAAAGTCAAACTAATATTCCATTTTATCTATTCTTAATCTTATCTGTTCACACAAGGATGTTCCCCTAATCCTAATCTTAAACCTAACCCTTATCCTCATGTGACACTTCTCATATGACTAAAACTTTGATCTAAACCCTAATCCTCAATCAATCCTAGCCATCCATCAACTAGTTTATCTTGGCCCTTGATTTCTCTCATAAAAATTATATAAATTAAAGGTCTCTCACCCAATTTGCATAATCTCTTCTCATTCTATTGTTATGTTGTTGAATTATCTATATACTTCTGCATTTTCTATCTAATTTCCCATCATCATATTCATAGCTATCTATTTTATCTATCATCATATCAATCCTATCATCATGATGTTGGTTTGATAAATAACCACATTCCTCTATCAACACTTCAAAAGATAAAATTAAGTGGAGCTAGTGTCCACTCTACTTTAGCTCTATTTGAGGAGAAAGAAGGGTTTTAGGTGATGGTATTGTGTTGATTGCATTATCTTCTATGTTATTTACCTTTATCATTTTATTGTCTTCACAAGGTAACATTTCCTTTGATCATTCATTATTTCAGTCAATTATTGTTCATTCAACCTCTGCATGACCTAGGGTAATCTCGAGCTCGACCATCGTCAATTGTTGTAAATGGAGGTGGAAACACCAAAATAGGGTTTGACTTCTAAGGTAATCCCCTATACATCATAACCTTTTCTCCTCTTTTTATGTGTGCAATTTAGACTTGAAAGTTTCACAAGCAGTAGGTCACAAGAAATACAGAGAAAATTATAACACATCATCAGAGTTTTCTAAATCCAAAAAAATCATCATATCTAGTCTAGGGTGCCCATGCCCTTGACCCTCAAATTCAGGCTCAACTTTTAATTTTAGGTTCCTCTCTATCTCCATTTTTAGATCTATAATTGTTCCATCAATTTAAATAGTTTCAAAGAAAAAGAGTTAATTCTAGGGTATGTGTAGGATCATCATGGAAAAAACAGGCCCTTAAGTGGCAAAAAAATCAGAAAAATCAGAGTTAGGCAACTTGACGTAAAAATTTGAATAAGTTATCTATATTATTTCAAAAATATGTAAGAATAGAATCTATAGCAAATTGAATGTAGTTTCTAAACTACTAGGTTTTTTTATTTTTTTTTAAATCTATTTGATGAAAATTTGAAATTTCAATGTAGTAGTACTTAAATTTTAGGGAAAAAATAAGAAGTAGGTGTCTGTCTGACCACCCTAACCACAATAAAATGATAATATTTTTTTATAAGATTTTAGACATAAGTAGAGGACTCATGTCCGGATTTGATACATATTTTGTTGTAATTTTTTTCCAAGTAAATAATTAATTATGAATTTTTTATTACAATTTAAAAAAAATATAAAAAAACGTATGTTTGACCACCATAACTTGGTCAAAAATTTATGAAATTCAATTTTTCATTTTTTAATCCTATAGTATGTGAAGCATAGAATGCCATGCATGTTTTGGATTCCAAAAATGTGATACCATTTGAAAGCTATAGATGGTTTTCAATCAGCCTATCAATCAAGACTTTAGTCATAATTCAAATAGAAAATAAATAATAATTATTTATTAAATTCAAAGTAAAGCATAATTTATATTGGTGGAAAGATGAGATTCTCCTTTAAAATCCCTTTTCATTTCATCAATTTTGGGTAAAAAAAAGTCAACAGCCACATACCCTACAAATACCCATCATATTGCCACTTTTTGGCCCATCATGATCCTGCACATACCCTCTAGTTAATTTATTATTTAGATCTAGAATCACTTTTTCTACTTCACATTTTGTTGAACCCGACATATCATATGCTTACAATTTTCTTATTTTTATAGCATAAATTCATAAAATTGATCAATAACCTAGGTTACTTGAATATCTTGTTAGTGATTTGTGTTTCGTTCACTTACAAAATCAAGCATTTATATTTTAAGTACTTTAGTATTTTCAATTTAGATCACAATTGCAAAATAGTTTGAATTTAATTGCATAATTTTAGATCTGATTTTCCTTTTTTAGGGCTTAGATCTAAGTTATTTCATTTAAATTTGCAAATGTTACATGTTTACTTTGAAAAAATAGAGCATTTAGAGCATTTTTTCCCTTACAAATACATAAACTTAAACATATTTTGCCACCTTGTCATTAGCATATTAATTTCATCAAAACCTCATACCTTCTAGGGGCACTCATTTATGCAACTAATTTTATCCATCAATGCCTTTGAATGCTTAAAAAATCTCATTCATGCTTGAATGTGCTCCTAATTATCAAATTAGGGCATACTGATTTTTTGAACTCTATCAATTCTCAAACCTGGGGTTTCACAGAATTAGACATTCAATATGACACAGAGTTGTGCATATTTTGAAATTAAAAAACCATAAAATGCAATCTAGGGCACCATGCCCCTGACCAATCAATTTGGCATCAATTTTCTATGTGAAATCTTGCTCTATGAGCTTTGTTTATATCCAATTCCTGTTTATGGCAATTGGTCTTGAAAATTCCAAATTTTGCTATATATCACCAATTTGGCCCTCATCCACCTAATTCATTGCATTATTATAAAAATTCTTGTTTCTCTCATCAAATGTGATCAAAATCTTAGCCAACCTGCTTAGTTTCCATGTGTTTCAATGTCAAGTAAAAAAAATGATCATAACGTTGAGCTCTCTCTTAGCTTTCTAGCCATGTATTTTTTTCATGTTTAGAATATGAAGGTTTTGATCTTTAATTTCTTTTGCTAGTGTCTCTTTTTTTGTCAAAAACCTACGTATGGTATTTTTGGCTTCAATTTTAGTCATTTGTCAAAATTTCAAATAAATTACATTTTAAAAAACTAGACTTTATTCTATACATAGTCAAATAAATTGATTTTTTATTAGTTTCTAATAAAATTTGGGGGGAACACTCTCATTTTTTTTCAAGATTAGTAGAAAATTGTATATTAATTAATAGAATAGTAGAAAAACTGGGCATAAACTACATGGTCTTAGCTATTTTCTCACTAAAGTAATTTTTTAAATACTAAAAAAGGTTAACATTTGAGGGGTAGCACACTAGACACTATGTTATGATTTTTGGACAAAAATAGGAGCACTTTGTGTCTGTGCTCCTCCTTTTTGAACCCTTTAATCTCCATCATTTAAAAAAAGTAGTAGTTTAGAAAGTAGATTCAAAGCACTATGACTCTTCTTCTAGTTGTGTCTACAAATTTTGAGAATAACTATCTTTAATTTCTCATCCAAGATGTTTCTTTTTTTATTTTGGAAAAAAAGTGACCACTTAAGACCCCTTTTTGGTCCCCCATTTCCATGCAATTATCCTTTTAGTTTATTGCTCTAGTTTTTAGGATTGAGATTGCAGAATCCTCTTCTAGGATCACACTTTCTTAGCCCAAGTATTCTCTTGATCTTATAGCTTGGTTCTATATGAATTATCATAAGCCTAACTTGACTCTTTTATTTGTATTGTCAACTTGTTGGCAACCTCATGTATCTAATGCACACTCACCCCAATATTTTTTTGTAGTTGTCATGGCTTCACGCTTCATATAGGAGCCCCATGAGCTTCATTTTAAAGCTACTAAATGCATATTGTATTACATACATGATATGAGTTCCTAAATATGGGAATCATTATACAATGGGTACAAGTTTAAATTTTATTGAATACATGGATTCTTATAAGGATAGTGATATATTGATGATAATAATTCTACATCAGGATACAAATTTCTTTTTGGTTTGATCCCTATTTTTTTGGAAAGCAAGGAGCAAAATTTTATTGCTCTTTCTTTAGCTAAGGTTGAGTATTAAGTGGTTGTTAAAGCTGCCAACTATTTGGCTCTAAAATGTCCTCACTAAGCTTGGTATTACTTTTCAAAATCCATCCAACATTTTTTGTGATAAACAATGTCATTCAAATCTTTAAGAACCTAGTCCATCATTAGCATACCAAACACATATTTAGCTCCACGTGCACTTTTTCCAAAAGCTACTTCAAGAGTAGGTCATTGATTTGCAGTTTTGTTCTACAATAGATAATATTTTAGATATTTTCACCAAACTCTTCATTAAAATAAATCATCCATCACTTCAAACTCTTAGGGATGTAAGAAATCATCCCTTCGTGAGGGGTCACCTAGACCTTCTCACATCTTTTGGGAGGATTTTCTTAATGGGTTTTAAAGGAGAATTTTTCTATATTTATACAAGGTTACCTAATATTTCTACACATTTGTTGGGACCCTTCTTTTCCTACCCTACCTATGTTTCTTTTATAGAGGGGTGTTGGACCACTATTTATTTTTTCATTAGTTTATTACTATATTTCTTTATATGCACCTAGTTAAGATAATCTCACTTAGTTGTGTCAATTATTTATGTACCCATGTTTTATGCATTTGATTACCACTTATCTAGTTAGTAAATCAATCAATTACATGTCCATGACCTATGCACTTGATTAACACTTATCTAGTTCTAAATGAGTTACAATCCTTCTACCACTAGTTCACTCCACCTATTAGACATAGATAACTTTAGTTAATTCCCTCTAGTATTTTGAAAGTGAAATAATAATATAAATAATATATATATATATATATATATATATATATATATATATATATTACCTTTTTATTCAATTAAAAATGTGAATGTTTATTTTACTTATAACAATTATTTTTTAAAATTCCTAAAATTTTTAATTATACATGCATCTATACATGTAGCATGTTAAATATCTAAATTATAAACAAGTGACATAAGCATCGAGTTCTTGCCGACAAGCAAAAAGCATTTAGATGGTAAGGAAAGTGGAGGGGAAAATGTAATGTATATACTTAGAATTTGAGTTGTTAAGTTTTCTCTATGTTTTACTTGTACTCTCCCTACTGATGTGTTGTTTTTGGTTTGGGGTTATAGTTGTTTCAACACAGTTTGAATGCCACCTATTATGAATGTTTGACACTTTAAATGCCCCTTCTTTGAAGAGAAGAGCTTAGCAAAAATATTTTAGTATCATATCATTTTTCATTTATTTTGTACATGAATGCTATATCTAAAACTATGTCTTCAAGTGCAAATTTTTCACATGTTTCTATTTCATTGTTTTTTAAGCTCTGGTATACTTGAATTCAATCCCTAGAAGTGTGTAATAAACTCATAGCTAAGATTTGGTTGTTTGTGATTAAATATAATGTGCATGTGCATTTTACTTCAATTTATGTATCAAACAGCATGACTTGGTGAGTCGATATCATATGCCACTTTATACCAACAAAGTACCTACTTAAAAGTGTGTCATCCTTGTAACAAAAAAAATGAAAACATGAGCTAAACTATGCTTTTTCTACTGTTGAAGACTCCAAAACTTTAAAAAAATAACTTAGCATACATGCAAAGAGCTCCAATGTAACATTTAAATTTCCAGAGAATAAAAATGCCCCCCATGTGTGTTAAGTTTTAGCACAAAAAGTCATTGTTTTGAATGCCAATATGCGTTGTAACGACTGCAGGGAGAGAGTCTCCAAATTGCTCTCTAAAATGGACAGTACACTCTCATAACTGGCCAGCTCTCTCCATTATTTCACGAGGACCAATTTGTAGTTTTTTGTTTTCAATTCCTACAATCAGATTCTACAAAGTGGTATTTCAAAATAACTTTTGCTTGGTGGGTGCTCCAGATTTGCTGGATTGTGTAGTGGATGCAACCCACAAAAAAGTAACGGTGAGAGCAATTGTGGACCCAAAGAAAAAAGTTAAAAGACTGAAGAGGATGAAAAGACTGCTCAATCAGAAAAGGGAATTGAATAGCGTACGGTTTGAAAGACTCAGTAAACACAAGGATTTGAAGGAACCCAAGCGGAACAAATGCAATGCTTTTCCACATAATCTTATCAATAGCATCTCCTGTTTTCGCTAGCAATCTCTTTTGTACTATAGCATTTGACTTGATGATGTATAAGATGAATAAGTTTTTATGCTAATTAAGCTTGTAATAATTCCCATTTGTAAATAGGCAACGACTTCAACCTCTTATGTCCCTTGTAGTGGCTCTACATATTTATCCTTGGGTATTACTGGCTGTATTTCAAAACAAAACAAAACAAAAATTGAATGAATAAAGCTAGATTAAGGGACATTTGTATGTTATGGAAGTGAGCAGATTTTCCAATGACTTTCTTTGTGCTTCAGGATTGTCAGTACTTTCCATGTGTTGTCTGCTTGAGTACTTAATCTATTTTTTGGAGAATAGTACATCATTTTGATTCTCTTACAATGCATTGAATAAGCTGAGCCCACCAACCAAGAAATCTCTCTTGCATCAACTACATGTTTTAACTTTCTAATCAATTGTTCTAATTTATTGTTATAGGTTTGAATTCAATGACTTTGGAGAGGAGTCATGTTTGAGCACATCAATCATATATAATTATACAATTAACATAATTTAATTTATAATTAATTAATATTTTTATCAAAATTCTTGTAGTTTATGTGAATTTATCTTTCATAAGAATGAATGATCCATTTTGTATTCATTGCATCTAGATTAAAAAATGTTCATATGAGATGAAAATAGAGACTTCTCTTCAGAAGATCACCCATCCCAATACTAGATTGATTCAAACATGTCTAACTATAAAGTTTCTTCCAAAATCAAACCTATTTATTAAATCTTTCATTTTAAATATCTTTAAAAATAATTTTATATATTATTTGAAATTAATTTTTAGAATATTGTCTTTTAAATTAACATATAAAACAAACTAAAAGTTTCCAACCCCATCTAAATGCTTAAAATTTAAAAAATTGGTAGTTGATAGTAAAGTTATAATTTTAAGCTCTTGCGCAAAAGCAAATATGTCTCTACGCCATCAAAATTCTGAAAATATATCAAATATACTATGCATACCAAACCTTATCAAACACTTGAAACTATTACAAATCACAATATTTGATAGCTCTTCAAAGAAAGAGACCAGAAACACAAAAACCCACGAGCAAGAAACTCAAATAGTTTTTGTTGTCTTCTCAATTTTTTTTGGATGAGGAAGTATCACAAAACTCTAAGACAATATTGAAATTTCCGAAGGAAAAAAATGGTCTGTGCATTGCAAGTTGTAGCACAAAAACTAAATTCTATGTCGATAAATCAATGGTAACAACTTAATTTAGCGAGGATGTAGGCGAAAAAACAAAGCTTCTGACCCCATCAAATTGTCGAAGATTTGCGAAAAATATTAAGCACATTAAACTCTACAAAAACCCTTGAAATTATTCGAGATCATATAATCTCAAAACTCCATATGATATAAGTGAGCAAAACGTAGAGCCTTACGCCTAAAAACTTGGCTGCTATTCATTCTTTTTCAATAAATCCAAATCATAAAATCTCATTGCTCTTCAGAAAAACAAAAATCCAGATGCAAAAAGTGAATCATGACCCTGGCATTGGGCAGTGACCTCCTCTCCCCCTTGGCACCTGCTGTCAACAACAGAGAACCCATTGAAGCAGCGTGCCTTACAGACAGTGTGCTCACTGGGCTCTTTATGTACTGCATAGTGTCATATATTGCAAGTCCCGCAGTCACAACCCCTCCAGGAGAATTTATGTAAGTGCAAGTGCAGATTGTACCAAATAACTGCATGAAGAAACCCTGTCTTTCCCTCGAGTTTTTACTGATGAAATTTACAGTAAACTCTTCTTTCCTGTAGGTGACCAATTTCTTCCCTTGTAAAGATACAGTAAGTGAACAAAAACTCCTTCCTTTGTGCAAGGGTCTTTGATTGAAGAGCTTAAAGAGCAACTTCAACAATTACCATGAATAAAAAACCGTTGCTTTCCCTCTTATCTCTAACAATGTGCATTAGAGAGTCCAGTGCTTCTTACCCTACAAAATATAAAAATGATTGAACAAAATATTGCTCAACTAAAAACTCAATATGGTCATTTAGAAGCCCAAATACTCAACCTTAGTTGGCTAACCAATCATTTTATCAGCCCAGACTTTGTTAGTCAAGAACAATATCCTCAGAACAACCTAAGGCCGCTTTCTCAACCTGGAGTTACTATTGATCAAGAAATGTGTCAATGCTAGAGGTTATTTTCTGTTGCTAATAGATATAGATAGATAGATTTCATCTGAATACCTAGCTTCTGTAATCTCATATATAGTGAAATCAGAAACTGACTGCCCTAGTTTGATGGGAATGATTCAGCATTGGGTAATAGCATCTCCATGCTTTCATCAATTTAGTGAATGATTATGATATGGATTATGAAGATCTTTTGTTGAAATTATTCATGCAATCTTTGAGGGATGATGCAAGGGACTAGAATAATGGTTTCTTTGACCACTCTATTTCATTTTGGGAGGAAATTGAAACTATTTTCATTAAGTAGTTTCATGATGCAATTGATATTAATTGAAGAGTTTCCAGTATTTAGAGAAGCGATGGATTTGTTTATGCATACAATATTAGATTTGCAAAGGCTGTAAGGGATATCCCAGACCATGTAGGGCTTGATGAGCTAGTGGGTTTGGCCTTGTATTGTGGAGCGTTTGATCCTGAATTAAATGTTTTGTTTGAAAGAGATGAGTCCTATAAATCTTTAACAGCTATATTCAAAAGTACTCTTGCATTAGATTTGCAAAGGCTGTAAGGGATATCCCAGACCATGTAGGGCTAAATAAGCTAGTGGGTTTGGCCTTGTATTGTGGAGCGTTTGATGGATGCTATATTCAAAAGTACTCTTGCTAATGCTTTTCAACATGAGCCATCAATCCTTTTTGGTTTTTAACAGCTATGGTAATGTGTTGGCGAGGGGCTTTGGGGAATGTAAATGGACATGTGGTGCTGAGCAATATTTTGTTTAATCATTTTGATATTTTGTAGGGTAAGAACTGGGTCTTGACAAAGATAAAGGGAGCCTTTAAGGAATCCAGCACTAGTTGGGACAGCTTCTAGGATAGAATAGATTCAATGTTGTGAGATGGATCAGGGGTATATTAGGAATCATTTCGTTGCTCAGGATAAAACCCCTGGTGAGTATCCATTTTCAAGTTATCCCTACTTATATTCATAAAGCATATAACCTTTCCTCCACAAGATTTAAATATAAAAATATAGAAGCAGACTCATCCATAAAACAAGTGTATAAAAAATAAAGTGCACCTGAAGATGTCTATTTTCAAATGGCACAAGGAGAAACTCACTTCAGCACCTGATACCAGCATAATAGATTCAAGATAATAACAACAGAGTCACCACCTCATGAAGAGGATAGTACTTTGAAGAACCAAACTAATCATGAAGGGAAAAACAAACTAGGTTCGCACCACCAGCAAAGTTTTATCACATACAACCAGGGAACAAGGCAACAAATATTAAACCTTGGCAATAGACTACCCCAGCAACACCATTGGGTTGGTGCTAGTTGATGAGCAGCCAACCTACCAACCAAACCAAAATAAATTGACACAATTACTCATGAAAAATAAAATTTACACACACAAAACCTTAATATAACCACAATGGTTTAGAATTAAAAATCAAGGTTCTTTGTCCTCGGCAACAATGCCATTTTGTTGGTGCTCTTTGATGGGATGCCAACTGTACACAAACCCTATGCATTAAGACATTCTAAAGGCTGTCACTACATGTCCTTTGTGCTTGGCTTACCAGTCTTTTAGACTATGGATCTCTCAACAAAACAAAATAAAATGGTTAATGTAAGCATATGTGAAATAAATCTATGCAGTGTAAAATACATCAAGTCACTAATTTAGGCACTCTGGTTTTTGCATTGTTCTAACATTCAACTCTTATGCGATTTACAGTGCCATTGGTACTCGTGTTCCCATAACAGATTTTCCAGGGTGAGTTCCTCCTGGTTTGGATTCCCCTAGTGACGATGATGAGGTAAAGAATAAAGGGAATTAATATACACTAGCTTCAAAACAATCACTATCCCACCAAGCTTTTTCTGATTCATCCGCACCTAAAAGTTTGCATATCTGTTTTCCTTGTGGCTATCTAGCTTTAGTCCAATAGTCAGTTTACTTTTTTTATTCATGCATCTGAGCACTTTTTTTTGTAATCCTTGTTTCATCATTTAGCTAAAAGTATCTGGTAATAATTTTAGTCTAACAAATACGGGTTTTTTACTTCTTTCTATTACCTTCGCTTCTCTTTGTTAAATTTATAATTCATCAGCATTGGGAAACTTTAATCTAAGCATGCATGCAGATAGATTTCAGTATTCTTTATATTAAATTATCAAGTTTGCTTATATCGAACTCTCTATTGCATTTAATTAGCAAGAATGAAACTGTAGGCTGTCAAAAACAGTTAGATCTGAATCAAATATCAACTTGTAACCTTCTGAAAACTGATTCTACTTGATTTGCATCAACTGGAACAAATATATTGACTAATAGACAAGCTGGAAACAAAATTTCAGACTTAGAACAATTTATTGATGTCCCATAAGACACTGTATAGATTTATGGACAGCAGATGTAGGCAATGATGATGAAAATCAGACTTGTATGGTCGCGAAAACATGCCCAAAAGACCTGTAGAGCTGCTATTACAGCTAAGGGTGAAGTGGTAGAGCTGAAATAGGACTGTAAAGCTGGAGTGAAGGCTGGACAAAGCCTGATCAGCAATAAATTGTGTTGAATCTGGCCTGTCAAGTTGGTGCACTCATTATGAATGCCGATCACATACCAAAAAAATGCAATAAATGATGTATAAAAGCTCCCTAATTCGCTCCAATTCTGGTTCACAGCTTCTTGTGATGTTCGTGTGCCAAATTTGTGAAATGACAACAGTAAATGTTGATGAAACAGGAAGTTTTTTGTTCCTATAACTCTTTCTCTGTTAAAAGTTCCTTTTCAATTTTCATTTTTGTAATAGCTTCTTTCATTGGTGAAAATAAACTCCCTACTTTAATTATGTTATTTGGTCTACAACTACATCACCCCCTCTTATTTTGATAAGGATATTGAAATGTTATAATAATACAAAAAACACAAACCTTCAAAATACCCATAACAGATAATTTTGACTTAATAAGAAACAAATTGATCCACAAATCACCAAAACCCCACAAAATAAGTTTCTAATGATACCTTCATCTAACTAAACCTACAAAAGAAATGTATCTACATGGAAATAATATTTGATAAAAATGCTTTAATCAATCAGTATGCTATAGGTAATAACCTGCATTTGCAAATTTTGTGTTTAGCAAGCCTGAGTGTGGCTTTTAGTCTTTTCCTTGTTAACTTGGGATACTTTGGTCTGTATCCTAGGGCTGAGTCTATGTGCAGCAAGAGCTTTCATTGTGTATTTACTATCTTGTAAGAGAATAGTAAAACTTAAAATGCATTTAAAGCAAACCCTATGTATGAAGACATTCTAAAGGCTGTCACTACATGTCCTTTGTACTTGGCTTACCAGTCTTTTAGACTATAGATCTCTCAACAAAAATAAATAAATTGGTTAATGTAAGCATATGTGAAATAAATCTGTTATGCAGTGTAAAATGAGAAAGAACATTCATTTTGGTGGAAACATTTTCTAACAGTTTTGTCTGTTTTTAACATGTGGTGACAGTCATTTGAACTTCAAATTTGACATCAAGAAAATTACTGTGTATACGATCACAGAGTAAAAAAATCTGCCCTTCAACTTTAAAGAGACATCAATATATAGGAAAAATCATAGAGACCTTTGAAGAATAGGAACCAAGATTATTACAGAGTACTGCACTTCAATGTTCAGGTCACTGCATACGCATTGTGCCCTTTCTAATTTATCTGATTTTGTTTAAAAATTGTTTTGTTGAAACAAAATTTACTTCTAAAAATTATTCCTAAGAATTCAAACTTACAACAAAATCTCTTGAAATGATTGGAAGAAATTTCTAACGCCACCTAAAATATACCAAGTAGTTCCTAAAACCCTTCTCTGAAATCACTCTGTACAGTAAATAGAAGATATTCCAAGGGGAAGTCTACCCGAATTACCCAACATTTCTGGCGTCTGAAGAATCTTTGGCAATAGTTCTCGGTCAAATAAGCCTAGCACCTAAGTATGCCACAAAAATAGGCCATACTGCTGTGGTCATACTGCTGTGGTCAACATTTTGAATCTGTCAAAGCTAACGGGTCATCCAGAGAAAGAAAAGGGAAAAAGTTTTAGAACAGAGAGATACAGCCAGAAGCTTTATTATCTGATAATCTTAAATCCCAAATACTTTCAACCAAAAGAAACAGGCATCAATGGTATTACAAAAAGAATTGAAAATCGAGGAGATTACAAATAATGTAGTTCTTTTGGATGAGATATTTGTTTGTTTATTGACATCAGCGGTATTTACATTACAAAGAATATATTCCTACATTGAAGACAAAGTAAGCTTCACAAAATCTCTTCCGTCCTTGTGATGGGAAAAACCCAACTCAAATTTATCCCGTTAAAAGCACAGGCTATCTCTCCCTGTCTTTACATCCAAGTAGCCTCATACTTTTTCCAACACTAGTCTATAATTGCACCCTACACTCAATTTGGGTATAAAATCAAATGCCAAAGCTTATACTCTCTTGCTAATTTGGGTGAAAATGGAAAGAAACAGAGCAGCAAGGAGACCCACCTAATTGATGTTGTGGTCTATGAGCTTGGCAAGAATACATACATTTTGATGGGGGAGGCAATAGACCCATTTCATTTCCTGGAAAAAAAAATGGCTCAATCCCAGAGCAATGATAACTCTTCTACTCTTCTAGTTTTACTCAAGCCAAGGAGAATGCTCCTAGAGATCTTTGTAAGATAAATGAAAAATTAGCTACAATCACTATCCCACCAAAAACTTGTAAGCATTCAAAGAACTCCATTAAAAGTAATTTGTGATCAAGGGCAACACAAATCATTCAGTCATCCTGGAGTGTTTTTCTACTAGATGTTTTTTGGTTTGCATGAACATGTATATTGGTAGCAAAAGATATGCTACTAGTTGGAGCCTACCTCTGCCTCACAAAAGCCTTGCTGCTTGCACTGCTTCCAACTACGACAACACCCGCTCACTATAAACTCTCATAGGGCAGGGACTTGCAGAATAAACAGTAAACAAATTGCTGGACTTTAATCTATATTAAATAATCAAAGCACACTGGCCACACGTAGCCATCCAACGGTTCCAGCAGCTTCTCTTCCAACAAAAATGATTTATAGAGCTACTGGCATGAATAGAAAAAGAGATAAATGTTAATTTTCAAATATAAAAAATAAGTTTTAATATTCACACTATACAAACAAAAAGTAATATGTTAAAATAAATAAATGTGATTGGCCGATGCTGCATACCAAATGCATATCAAAGGAATGCAATAGTAACCTGCCTTAAGGCCGGAACTAAAAAGTTAAAAACATAAACCAGATCCTTATAAACTCACATCAATCTCAGTACAGGGCACAAAATCTCATTTGAAATGCCTAGCCTGAACATTGTTGGTTAAGATTGTTAGTACTTGATAGAGGGGTGATCTAACATATAACATATAAATTTTAGAGGAATTTTAACTGAAAAGATTGGTTTTGGATTAGTAATAATGATTAAATAATCAGTGGCAATTTTCTATTTTATTAATGAGCAAATGTAATAAATATTTATCTAATGGTTAAGAATAACCAGCTTTTGAGGAAACTAATGTCTTGTAATCCATCTGCTATTCGCCATTGTTAAACATGCGTATTATTTACAACACAATTTAATAAGACTTAAGAATTAGTATGTTCTTCCGGGGCTATATATATCAATAGTTATAGTTGCCAGAGGTTTTGGCGAAGAGCTTGACAATCTTATTCGTTTCCATGTAGTACTGGATTCCTGAATATTTGCTACTGGATAAGTGTCAATGCTATCTGTCTGTACTTCCATATCAATTCTTAGTGGCTCATTTGAGTTCTTACTTTCCTTTCTGGCATCATCATTTCCAAACTGAGGAACATGGTATAGATCATGATTGAGATAATCAGCTTCATATTCATATTGCTTCTGCTCTTCTTCTCCCTCCTCCCTCTTAGCACGCTTCCTTTGATAAACATGACCAGAGGCTGTTTCATCATGGTTCGATACTGGTATTGCCTTCTGATCAGATGAGGAAATACTGTCAGTTAATATTCCCATTTCAGAAGTATGCAACTTCTCATCTTTTACTTTACCATTTTCTTTAATGATTTTGTTTGTTTCATTGGATTGAGCCACAATGTGATCTACTTTGTCATTATCATTGAGCTCTTTGAGTTTCTCTTTTTCACCTTTTTCGGCCACAATGTGATCTATTTTGGCAGTATCATTGTTTTCATTATCTTGAAATTTATCTTGATTTTGATTACCCTGTTTGGGAATTTTTGTTTGAACTTGGGCAGGTTGTAGCAGGTTGATTTCTATTGCTTTTTCATTACTATTTTCTGTTGCTCCTGACACTATAGAAGAATTGGTATTATGATTATTGTGTGTATTATCAGTTTCTTTATTATCATCAAAAGAATGCTGATTAGAAGACATCAGATCGACTCCATAAAATGATTGTTCAGAGGTCAAAGGATCTCGTTCTGATACCACTAAAGCCAATTTATCCCTTGAAAGGTTAGTATAATCACATGGTTTTTTGTCATGGTCTAAATCATCATCTGTTAACTCATAATCAGAGCCTTGATAAGTGTCATCTTCAACTTCATCATCTCCTTCTGCATCATCATCATAAATGTCACCGTCACTAGTACCATCTCTGCTACTTCCATGTTCAGTGTTTACAGTTTCATCAATATGATCAATGGAAACAGTTTGATTGGAATAGCTCATAGTCTCATCATCAGAAACATTTTCACTATGACTGCCGGTAGTTATTTTATCATCATCATCATTATCTTCTGAACTATCATCATCATCTTCTGAACTATCATCATCATCATCATCTTCTAAACTATCATCATCATCATCATTATCGATATCTTCTGAACTATCATCATCACTGTCTTCTGAACTTGTTTGATTAAGACTTCTCGTGCTCTCATCATCATCAAATAAAATTTGATTAGGATTGCTCATAGTAACACCACCATCATCATTTTCTTTTTTACTACCATTTGAAACAGTTTGATTATGACTTCTCATGGTCTCATCAACATCAACAATATCTTCATCAGAAATAATTTGACTATGACTACCCATGTCCACATCAGCATCATCAAATAGAACATGAGCACTCTTTATGTCCCTGTCAACATCACTACTATCTAAAATGTTCTGATCAGGACTGTTGGGATCACCATGGTTCTCTGTGGACTTGATATCAATTTGCTGAATAGTATCGGGCTCTTGGTTCTTCTCTTTTTTAGCTTTCTTCATGTCTTCCTCTGCCATTGTATTACACACATTTGCAGTTATAATCTATTACATAAAACCTTAAAATCAAGAAAATCAAATAAATTTGGGAAGTTCAAAAAAATTTCCTTATCTTTAAAATTTAGCGCTACCTTTTCTTATGCTTCTCATCATCAGGGTTTTACCAGCTTATGAGAGTAAAACTAGACTCACTTGGAAACAAAGGGATAACCCCTAATACAATGTGTGAGTGCATATGCAGACTAAATTTTAGAAGTAAGAAGAGGTAGTGATAAATTCTAGAAATAAAAGGGCATGTCCTACAATATCATAAACAAGCAAAACCACAATTCGCTAGGCTCTATGTACCCTTTTGGCCTGAAGTAGGTTTAGTTTTATAATATCTTACCATCGTCATCATCTGTGTTAGATGGTATGCCAGACTGTTTTTTCCCTGAAATTTGAATCTGATCACTTTCTGATTCCCAAGTTATATGCTTACTATGTTTCTCAATTCTGAATCTTTTCCCACAAATTGCACCACCATGATCATCATTATGAACCAAAGCACTCACTCGAGGTTTCCCATTAGCACGCAAAACACCCTTCAGTTTACACATAAGAGAGCAATGCATAGCATTTTTTCTATCATTGGCCATCTTGTTCAATCTCTTCCTCTTCTTACTCTCCATATTCCACCATGTCTTAATCTTCTTACCCCTCAAAACTCTCTCACACACAACACATCTCTTAATGGGTTTAAAGGGTCTATCACTCCTTAGAAAATAAGCAGTTTAACACATATGGGTATACCATAGATGAATCGATGGAGTGGGCCTCTGATTCTTTCACAGCAGTGGTTTTAGCACACCTGTTAACCCTAACAAATTTATGGTCTTTGTGCTCCTCTTCCATGCAGGCAATGCAGAGGGGTCCAGCTTGAGGGCAATAAATGCAAAAGTAGTTGAGCCTGCAATCCTTTTTGGGAATATCATGTTTTGGGCAGTCATCAAAATAAGAATTTGTGCATAGAAATGAGATCAACCATGGACACTGCTTTTCTTTTAGGTCTTCAAGGCTTGAATTATTCTCAGATTTTACATCTTTTTCTAGTTTTACTTCAACAATGCTTGAATTATTCTCAGATTTCAAATCTTTTTCTAGTTTTATTTCAGCAATGCTTGAATTATTCTCAGATTTCACATCTTTTTCTAGTTTTACTTCAACAATGCTTGAATTATTCTGGTCAGATTGTGTAAGAGCCTTCGAATTATTTTCTGACTTGAACGGATTCAGTTTGTAGAGAAAAGCTGAGATTGAACTCCTCCCATTATGAGCCATTCTTATTGAGGACTATCTTTACCGTGAAAATTTGGGCAATACAATGAAATGATCTGTGGGTGCATGAAATATCAAATGCACTTATATCATCGAGAATTGGGCACCCCTTCGTTCAATTTAAATTGACGATTAGTGGTGGTTTAATCAGATGGGAGGTCACAACGTTTTCTTCTTCTCAATGAAATTATAAAGCATTCTATTTTTATTAACGTATATGCATTATCTTTAAGAAAACTATCTAAAATATATAACTACATACCAGATTAATTTTATTCCACTGGCACTTTTACCATTAAATATATTTGTGTGGTAATTTGAAGGCTTAAATTTTTAGATCAGTTTATTGGGAAAGTTCATTACTTAAATTTAAAATTTGAATTTGGGATCTACTTTATTAAAGCTCGTTTTGAGATCTACTTAATTAAAGCTCGTTTTGTTTGGTTTTTTTAAATAGTTTATCCAATATTTATGTATTGAATCATATTTTTATGGTGTGTTAACGTGATTTATATGATTAATTGTTAGTCCAGTCTTTATAAACAGGAGACTAATGTTTTTGACTGTGCAAAAAGGTATTAATCTCTGCATTGGGAACTGGGCGAACAATTATGTACAGCCTTAACCAAAGTTTGTTTTTTCAGTTTTGTTTTGTTACAGGGAAAATAGCAATTTATCTGCCTCTCCTATTCGTCGGCAGCTATTTTCCTGGGGGTTTAGATTTTTTAGCAATAATTTTGATTGGTCTCCAATGAGTTAAAGAGGGCAAAATATTTTCATCTTTATACCAGTGTTACAGCCATGCATGGCAGGGTAATTGCAACAGGTTTCAAATCGGTGAGGGAGAGCCCGAGCTGTGTATGCTTGCTTGCTTGTGAAGATACTAACATATTCCATTTGGAATCAGTTTGTACTCCAGAAGATTCTGCTCGATCCTGACTTTTGCTCTTACAAAGGAGGCTACACAGACTTGGTTTCCAAGGTATTTATACATCTCATAAGTTCTTCTTTCTCTGTTGGCTTCCACTCTCCCACATGGCCAGATTCTACCTTTACAGTTAAAACCAATAGTGTCCATGCCATGTGAAAAACTGGCATTGGTTTTGTAGTGTTTTTTTCTATTGCTATTATTTTTAAGGCATACCGATTGTTTACAATGAATTGATTTCAAGCAGCAGCTGTAGGGGGATAGGTTTTTGTTCGTCTCATTTAGGAAAAAATCAATTTCTGATTTGGTAGGGTTCTGTTAAAAAAATTTCTCTGCAAACTCTGCCCATTAAGGCATATTCTGAAATGACGGTAATTCACGAAGACTTGAACATTTTTTTGAAGTCTTCTGTTTTGAACAAATCCATTTTGTGATAAGTTGCAGTCGTTGCACTCCACGAGCCCCCATTTCTTTGAGGCATTTTGTCAAACAATTCTTTGAGGCATTTTATCAAACAATTCACGTGCTTCCATATTTTGCATATATGTCTGCGGCAGTTACAATTACGACATCTGGCAAATTACCGCCATCTTTTATGCTTGATGGATGTTCATACCCTGTGCCAAAGCGCCCATTTTGGCATAGGCAGGTAGGATGCTCGCAAAGGTTGTGGAGTTCGGTTCTAAACCTGTCAAATGCATTTGCAACCATATTTGTATTCGGAAAACATGCAAAACTTAAATCTGTGAAGACGACATTTGCTAGTTGATTGAATATGAACTAAACTCTGCCATTGATTGAATATTTGAGCATGAAATTAATTTGAATATATTTAGACTTTAATCTGCATTCACCACATCTTCGCTGACATTCCTGTACCCATATTCTCAATCAATTTTTTGTTGTATTTCACTGATCTAATATATATAGATAGCTTCTGGCTCTCGAGCTTGACTGTCATCTTGCAGGAACTTGAATTTTAGATGCTTGCATTGTGAGTTATGAAGGAAAATTTGATTAATAATACTTCTCTTGTCCTGTTCACTCTACAAATTCCATGTTCTCGTAAGTGTTTTCCTCAATGTCTTCGAATTTGTTCATCTTCCTCTTTCTTCATGTTTGTCTTCCTCTCTTTCCCAATATGAAAACAACATAATGACAGATTTACGGTTTGCTGGTTTGTATGGGTTTTGGTGTGCGTCCTTTTAGGGGTTTCATTAGTCTTTTGTAAAGTTAGAAGGAAGAATTTTTAAAACTTAAAGAGTGCTACTGCACATCGGGATCTGTGGACATTGTCAGGATGGCAGCAAACCCATTTTGTGCATATCCTGCAATGGTAACATTCCATGAGATTGAATCTCGTTGGGGCATTTTGTCAAACAGTTTAAGCGCCTTGTACTAAGTTAAGAGCTATGGAACAAGCTATGGACATCCATCAAAAGATAATGGATCAGGCCAGAATTTAAGCAAGGATCACCCCTGCACTTTGTATTTTGCGCTTTACTGAGTGCTTTGGATTGAAAAAATGTCTCAAAGAAATGTGGTCTCATGGTGATGGAATTCCATGGCAATCCATAGACAAGGCATGGACAAGGTAGTGAACTGTCTCGAAAAATGCCTCAAAAAAATGTGGTCTCATGGTGATGTAATGCCATGACAATCAAATGCAAATATTTGAAGACCGTTCAATTTAAACATTATTGAAATTTTAGTGTACACGTTTGTGCATTTTTACTCTAATGCATACATGCTTAAACATTACCCTATGTGTTTGTGCAGGGCTCTTTCCCTTGCATGTCTTGATAAGTGGCAATGGCCAGTTTACATGTCATAGGCGTGGTGAGTTGTTGGTGAATCTTCAAAAGATGTCCTAAAACGGAACTGTTATTTATGTTTTGGAAATTTGTAGGTTTTTCTTGGCGAATGTAAAATTTTGTGCACTCATCCAATATTGCGAGCAAAGAATGGAAAACCAAAGTGGAGGTAAAGACAATGGTGAACAAGAGCATTGTCTATTTTAGGTCTATTTATGTGTTGTTGGATACAGGTGGAAGTGTGGTGTCTAAGAAGCCATCAGACATAAATTGTGGGACTATAGGGGAAAGGGAACCAAAGTAGGGCAAGAGCCTATACTAGGGACGGAAGTAGTCCCATATGGGCCCCATAGTAGAGCTGATTAATAGGAAGATGTAAATCAATTTTCATCCACAAAGTCAACAAAGGTACACATATCATTGTATCGTCAAAATTGTATTATAATCGGAGAATATTTGTCCCATACACAAATAGATATTCGCAGTCTTACATGTCAGAGAATATTCAAAGCACATCTAACACAACAAACATACAAGCCATATTGCTTGTTACTGCCCCAGTAGGTGAGAACTCAGCATATGTCTACCAAGGTTTCGGTAATGTAGTTTAACCAAATTTATAAATATTAGGCTTCTAAGCTAATTGATCCTTAAGCTCAAGGCATGATAGTTGCATTTTTAGGTAGATATTAATTGCATAAACAAGATTTTGGTCAGGCAGGGTGATCTCTGGCGTATGGCGAGTACCATCAATCACATCTAGTTGACTTCAGAATTGATCTATGCCAACCCCTATTCGCAATATAGATATGGACAGGCTCAGTAAAAGCGTAGAAATCTAGATGGAGGTTAGCTTACAATTTATTATCAGCCCCATTCCTGGTCAGAATGTCAGTGAATGTCTATGCAGAGTAAGGGCTCAGTTAGACGTGGAAATAAGTTGAGAAGAACCACGCAAGTGGCCGGTGGGGACGTTTCTTACGTACTCATCTACATAAACCCTTGATCTTGATCTGCTCTCAGCCTATCTCCCTATTGATTTGACTGCAAGGATGAGCCTGGTGGTGTAAGTAATAGGATGTTTATTATTACATGAATATTGATGCCTTGCTTGCGCAGATTGACCAGGAACTGATGATAATATTATCAACTGGTAAGACGATGATGATATTAATTAATTAGCATGTAATATTTAGAAACTGATAAGTAATGTTAGTAAAAATAATGGTCTGCATTGTGATTAACACAAATCCAAAATGCTAGTCTGATAAGTAGTGCCAGTATTTATATCGGTCTGATTAGCATTTATATTGGTCTGCATTGTGACTAACACAAATTCAAAATGTTGTTTGATGTTGTTTTTCTTTTTTTTTGGAAACAAAACTGTTTATGGAGCAACTGGCATCGTACTTGATTTTTATTCTTATTTAAAAAATAAAAAATAAAATAAATAAATATATCATTAAATAAGTTTTAAACCTATCATTCTCCAACTACAATGTCCATGTGCCAATGCTTGGGCAAGCTAAATTAACTTTGGTAAACCATCCTTAAAAGAAGAGCTTGAATTTATTTATTCATAAAGATATGTTAGGAAGTCACCCCGCACGTGCAATGTGTACCATAGAGTTAATCTAAAGCATAAAATTTTAGAGAGTTTTAATTATTTATTTAATGGGACCAAAAGAAAAAAAATAAATTATGTGAGTTTTCTTGTTGAAAATTTCAGGCATGACACTTGGTATCAGAGCCCTAGGTTGCAACTCTAGGGAGCTCTGGAAATAAATTAGGCATTACGTATTGTGTGTACGCAAAACACCTTGTGCTAGTTAGAATAAAATGTTAAATCTAAAGGGCTCGCATGGTGTGATACATGAGAACTTAGTTTAAACATATGACCTAAATAAGGTTGTAAAGTACTAAATGATCAAGAAGTGACTATTATAGATGGGTCAAGCAAGCAACTAATTAAGGGATTCATTTTTTAAAAGAAACTCAAGACTAATCATGGTGGCTTAATAAGGTGAATGCCTAGATCCCATATTAAACTAATTAACTAGGGTTATGACATTAATCTAGCTTGTTGTTATCAAATTTCCTTAAAACCTTAAATGGGGAATAATTGAGTTATAAGGCATAGTCCTTGTTATAAATGCATGAATAGAGTAATAGGACATACTAAGGTGTATCATTGAGGAAATATTATTTTGTGTAATTTTAAGGCCATAATTCTTCAATACAATAATAAGGTAATTTCCAAAAGTTATGGACATTTGAAGTGCAACATATTTTCTTATAGAAACTTTAGTGTGAAGAAAGGATAGAACATTATAATTATATTTGGAATCATGTAACTAGCCAAAAAAAAAAAAAATTATGAACCATGAAAAGGATTAGTGTGTTGAAGGTTGTAATTAAATAAGCTTAAATTTATAAACTCTTAAATTGATTAAATATAACACCCTCGAATGGTTTGTTTTGTGTAATTTAAGTACCCTTATAGTGAGATTTAAAATCTTGTCAATTTTTTATTATTATTATTAAAACTGAACCCTCAATGTGAAGGTTGTTAGACATAAAGTTAAGGGCTTGAACTCACAAATTTGTATTAATACATGCATGAAATTTTATCTTTTATGCCTTAGGGCATGACTTTCCTAGGCCTTAACCTATTAACCAAATCTATCTTGATTTACATATAAGTGTATAAGGGTTGATTTCATGAAGCAACAAGTGATTCGTATTGCGTGTGATAGGTAATGATTCCATGTATGATGACATCAACTAATAATCAAAATCTTGCATTATATATTAAGTCCAGTTTATAAAAGTGGCCAGAATCAAAATATTCACCTTGACTTAAATGGTGATACTTTAAAGTTATTTAAGCACATGTGTAAGTAGATGATGGCCTAGTAAACTTGATAAAACTATAAGCTAACAAACCCTTGTGCTCTATTAGTTAAAGATTAAATAGTTAACAAAGCAAGATGATTTCTAGGAGTTGAGTCAAAGGTGAGAATGTCTAGAAAGTTACAACTATGTCAAGATTGGTGGAAATTGTTTTAGGTAATGTGAAAACAATTTCCTTCTAGTAATTGAGTCTAAAACCTTGGGGAAGATACCTTGTCAAATATGCAATTGGAGTGACAACATTACTTAGGGCACACACCATAACTACTTCCTTATACATAGCTAAGAACTAAAGACTTATTGGTGCAAAAATAAGAAAGGAAACTTGTCATAAAGGAAGTAATAATGTAATCAATTAGGTGTTGACCTTTTAAGGTTGTGTACATGTCAAAACAATAAAAGAATCAATTGTTTGAATTTATAAATCTGGTGAGGAATTATGTAAATTTTTTAGTGAATTAAGTGATTGAGAAACTAAATGGTATCATCAAGGATATGAAAATTGTCGTGAAAGACTCCCAACTAATGTTGTGCATTTGTATACCAATGCCTAGTACTCTAGAAAAAAAATAATATGTGTGTGTGTCATAGAAATACAATGGAGAAAATTTAAATGTAGAAATTGTTACTTATAGCATGTCCTTGAACCTTATGAAGTTAGAAATAACTGTGATTATAAAAATGATGATTATAACATGTGATTAAATGAGTCAACCTTAGGTAGCAAAATGCGAGATTTTTTTTATTTTTTAATTTTTTAAATATATATAGATTAATGAGTTGTGAAAATTACTATTCCATGATTTATCATGTGTGTTATGCATTGAGTGTGCTTTCCTTTCTCATATTGGAATTCTTCAAACAAAAATAGTTGACTATCTTCCTTATTAAGTAAGAAACCTTCTCTAGCTTGTTGTGAAAATTATAGTGGAATTAGCATCATTTGAAAGAAAAATAAGTGTATGTAAGTGAATTTATTTTGTTCTACAACATGGTGAATTTCATAAAGTGTATTATGTATGACATGTGAAGTGAAAACCAGTAAATGTGTTGTGCCCCAAGTATGGGATATAGGGTATCTGACTTGGGATAAGGGTGGTGGACATCTAGTATGATCCCCTATATGTACCCTTTGTGATGGCCTTTTATGTAAGCTAGCTATTTGTGAGTTCAAATAAATGTGTTATGTGTATAAGTGTGTCTATTAAATGGAATGTGATGTATTTCTTTTTTTTGTTAGATTTATTTTTATGTTAAATGTGTACCCCTAGCATTTGGTTCCCCCCTTATGGGAGTGCAATGCCAGCTAGTGTGAATAGGGGTTGAGAGGCACATGTTCTCCCATTGGGAAATTATGAGCTAAGGGTGTTGTCCCTAATCCTGACAAAGGATCTATGTTGAGTCATTATAATCCTCCCATGGACGTTGATCGTGGCCTACTCCCCCACATATGAGAGCCACGCTTGTTGGTTCATAGTGTAAACCTATTCCTTGATGTTTATAACCCATGGGGAAAGGATGGAATTACATGGACCACCAGTGATTCATATTTATGTGGTCGGGGACCACCAGCTATTCAATTCATGTGGTCAAGGACCACTAGTGACTCATATTTATGTGGTCGGGGACCACCAACTATTCATATTCATGTGGTCAAGGACCACCGGTGATTGGTATTTATGTGGTCGAGGACCACCAGCTATTCATATTCATGTGGTCAGGGACCACCAATTATTCATATTTATGTGGTCAGGGACCAACATTGATTGTACGCTATTATACAAAAGTGGTTAGAGAACCACCATTCCCCTCCTCCCCTTAGGTGGCTTATCAAGTCACATGGTGCTCGTAATGTGCAGTTTTTATTGTTGGAATATGAATTATTGGTAATTCTTGATTGATGTTTTATTTTATTATGCACCAGCAGTGTGGAATTTTGCATTTATTTTATTAGGCTATTTAGCCATTTGAAGGTTGTTATAGTCCAAATTGCCTCAAGGACTTATTTAATTTAATTTTTGAATTAAGATTGGAATGTTGAAATGTAGCTACAATTGATCTTTATTTGGTTTTCTCTTGATTTTATAATTTTATGTTTTATGGAAACATTGGTTTATGATCTTATGAATTCTCGACTTGAGGCTTCCTTAATGTTTTCTAACTGCTGGTAAACATGGTGTAAAGTGACATATGTAAACTGCCATATCCCGGGGGGTTTCCCTGGCAGGTCGTATAGGGGAGTAGATGCGTTGGGGAATTATTTTGAAAAGGGGTTGTGAATGGGACCGGTATGGGACGGTCATTAATCCATTCTTCCCCTCATTCTATGATTATTCTTATCTATTGGAGGATACCTTAGAGAAGGGCCTCAAGTGGTATCCAAGAATATCCATCCTTGTAAACCCCATTGAGCCTTGTGATGTGAACTATGTGTAATTGTTGTGATGTATGGGTAAATTTGTAAATAAATTACATGTGGAAATACTTGACTGTTATGTGAGAAAGAAAGTGACAGATAAAATTGAGACTACTAGTTTTGGGACATGAATTGATATTAGAACAAAAATATTTTCTAACATCATGAGTGATGTTTATAATGCAAAAGAGAACCTTGAAGGGTATCTAAGGATGTTAATGTGTTCGATACATATTGATTTCAAGAATATTAACTACATGGATGACTACTAACTTTTGTTATAATGTGACTATATTGACTAAATGTTCTATGGTGGAGAATTTTGTTCTAAGAATTTAGATGCTTGATTCATGAAAGGGATTAATTTAATGTCTGCTTAATGGTTGAATGCTATGATTTCTTCTACAAGAAAGTAGAGTAATTTATATTATAATAGATTTATGTGCATTGCTGCATTGAGATTTCTTTTCTTGACGTTAATGACTTCCAGGAGGAAGTCTAAACTAAGGAGAGGGGGATGTAAGGCCCTACCTTGTATTTGAATAGTAAATCTCTAATATGTTTTATGTATTCCTAAATAGATGGTAAGATGTATTGTGGACGACAAATACTATGATTATTTGATAATTTTCTTGTGTTTCATTTTGACATTTTACTTATGCTACCATGAAGGGGTTAGAAATTGTAAATTATGAATATGAGTTGAGATTATAAATGAAATGGTTGTAAAATTAAATCTTATTTCAGCTATTAGATTAATGTGGTATATAATTGTTGCTTATGATTTCATTGGCAATGTGCAGGAAAGGAAGAGTTAGTATGAGAAGAGAAGACCATTGAGTAAATCAAAAGACATCTACTTGAGGTGATGAATTTGACCCTCTTTTGAGGCCTAGAAGGATATAAAGTTAACAAGCTGATGAGTAAGGTGGTCCGGGTTGATATAAAAGAGATGATTTATATTTTGGGTTGAGAGAGTTTATCTTTTTGTTAAGTGAGTTGTAAGTTGGGGGATAAGGTTTAGAAACCATTATCCAATTTGAAATTCGGATAGATCCTTAAATGGGACTTTAAAGAGGGTTGTTGGTCTATTTTCTTGGTTGGGATGTAAAACTAAACCCTCTAGGGTCTATACCATAGTGGTAGGGGTCAAGTAGGTATGCAATAGTGCCCCTAGGACATGATTTGACCCCTAAAAAGTCCTAGTTATGGAGAGTGGCGAGTTTTGAAGGGAGGATGTGATGGAAAGATTGAGGGATTGTCCAAGTGCATGTATCTTCTTTAATAAGGGAAGGACCCTCATTTATGGAAAAAAAAAGGACACTCCACACATCCCCATCCAAGAGTTGCAAGTTGAAAATCCTTTATATCTTAGAGAGGAAGGAAGAGGAGGTTGTTACCCACTTCTCCTTATGGAGAACTATAGTTGAGATAGAGAGAAGGATAAGAAGGAAGGAGAGTGAGCAAGATGGCTGGGTTGGAGAGGCAAGAAGGGTAGAAGAGTCCAACCTCTCATCTAATGAAAAGAGATAAGTTATTGTTTCCCTTTTTTTTTCATTTCTCATTGATTAATTGTTGTAAGAAGATAGTATGTTTGTAGGGATATTCATTGAGCATGGTGAGTGGAGAACTTAGATGTTATGTTATCTTTTACTCTTTTGTAGAATCTTGAGAAGACTCCAGTTATCATCTTGGGGTTAATAAATTTCTTGCTCGGGGGTATGGCTAGAGCCCACGAGGCTCCATGACGCCATTACGGTAGGGTGGAGAGCAAGCCTTATTCAGTTGTGTGTCAATCAATGTACTCTTATAATAAGATGTACATAGAGTTATTGTTTGTTGTAACATGAAAGGAAATGAGAAAAGAGCAAGCCCTACCTTATTCTTTTGGCTTGAAAATTCATTGCTTATCTTTCATCAATTTGAGTATTTCTGCAAGTTTAACAGATGTGTTTCACATCCATTTATTATAGGCATGGAAGCAACAAGCTTCTATTGAAGTTTTCTTTCCATTGACATTTTTTGTGGTTAAGATGTGTATTCTAAAACAAGGAAAAATAGAAGGTATATTATTCATCTTCTTGTCATAAAAGAGTGTTTCAAAGATGTTAAATTTGTAATCTGGGTTAATAAGGTGTGGCTGCATCTGGTAGACCTTCTCGTACAAACCTGTGGGCAAAATAGAAATAAAGTAAAACCAAGTGAATGTGTTGTTTTCTGAATGGGGAAATACTTATTTGTTAAGCTCATCAATTATTTTAAACCTCGTTCACAAGTTACAAGAAAGCAGATAGGTCGTCTTGCACATGAGTAGTCTCTATGTGTTTTTCCATTCTAATGAAAACAAAAACTGTGAAACTATGTATCGAATGCACTGGGCCTTGCATATAGAAAACGTTAACGAGTTGTAAAGCCGAAAAGGAAACAGGTATACAAATTATACTAAGCTAAATCAGGGTCATAGGAAAATATATACTCCTACCATCAATAGGAGATCTTATACATAGGTCACTGCTCTGTACATTCGACTTTGGGATCTGCTGGAAGATGAATATATTCATCATGTTTAAAAAAATGTCATATATTTATATATACATATAAAAGGGAGCAATAAAATGAATGAAGAGCAAGTCTTACTGATTTTTGTGTTACTTGTTGTATTACTCAATAATGTTGTGATAATGTAGAACATGTATCTTGTTGAAATTTGAGAAATGGAAGGTGATGTCTTAGTTGTTGGTATAACTGTTTCATTTCTATGTTTAACTTGTACTATACTGAAAGTTCAGACAGAAAAATGTATTTAGTGGCAATAAAAGAAGATATTCTATGAAGTTACACACAAAAATGCATAAGATAAAGAAATAGTTTCTTTGGAAACGAGGAATACTTTTCCATTGGTCTTCCTATGTGTCACATTAGCCACTGGCTTCATCTATCGTCACTGCTAACTCTCCTATGAGAACAATTTTTACCGCTCAATGCAATCAAACGTCTCATTTGCAGTGAGAAATCATCTCATTATCCGGGGAGTAAGTTATAACATTCTTTTTTTCTTTTAGCCGTTTTAAAGTCACCCAAATAGCTAGAACTTAAATGTTTTCCATGGAAGGGTAATTGTTGCACTAGATGAAGAAACAAATATTTATTAAATTAGTGAATCAGAATAAGAACTAAAAAAAAAAAAAGTACTTAGAATTGCAGATGCAAAATAAATCCTTTATTTGATCTCATTTACAAATACTGAACTGTGCAAAGCAAACTCTAAGAAATGCGATTTAAGATAATAACTACAGCCACAAGCAATCTTATTCATAGTTGAAGGATGGCAGTTAAACCCTGGATCGGTTGGACATTGTGATGGAAATCAACGTCAGATAATAAATGATGAATGAAGCGGTAAATAAGAATTATCTATAGCTAAGAGGTGATAAAGAAAAAAAAAAAAAAAACAATGGTTCACATTAAAATATATATATTAACAGCAATAACATTTGCAACTTGAGCAGCTATCTCCTTAGCACCACAGGCCTGCTACCCGCTTTCCATATGGTTGTCCATTGCTTCACACAATGTCTCTATGCTCCCAAGTTGTTATACTCATGATTCTAAACTTTGGTGGCACTACTTCCAGGGAATTTATGCATACACCCATATCTGGTCACTTTTTCCGCATCACTGGGCTAAGAAAATGATATCAGATTGTAATTAAATGCAAGTCAACAAACCAATCAATGTCTGTGGGTGCGAAACTATTAACCTTTTTGACGTTTACACAAAGAAAATACGGAAATTAAAGGCGCAGTAGTCAGTACAATATTTTTACTGGTAGCATATATGGATTTCACCCCCACACGTCAATTCTATGCAATAAAAACCGGTCTTGTCTCACCCATCCCAGTCCTAAGTCGCTTCCCTCAGAGCACTCTGTTGGAGTAAATGTCGAGTCATCATATGGCAGTCATTCATATCTAGGAATTTTATGGTTGGAGGGTGAGGATATCTCGCCAGGGTACATGCCATCGAAACATGCAATGCAATTAATATGGTGACTAAACTATCCATTCAATCTGCCTCCGATGCGTGAGAGATTTTGGTTGTTGGCCTAAGTAAATCCACCTCTATACGTTTCCTACAGTGAAGCTTTTCACAATTTAATGCTCTGTAGAAGTTTTGCAACAAGCATGGTATCCAGGTCGTTATTAAATGCTCGTCAATAAGGGGAGTTTCAACGTTGAGCCTTCCTTATCTAAGAAATCCTAAACTTAAGCCTCGCAGGAGAAAGATAAAATAGAAGAAATTTAATTATCTGTAAGTTACGGTGCTATCTTGGATGTGACTGCAGCCGATCAAAACATTATTGTCTTGGGCGACGAAATGGGTTTGGTCTTGCCTCCCATTAAGCTGGTCTTTTGTACCTGTAACAACACAGAAAGGAAAACTAAAATAAAATAAAATAAAAATAAAAAAATCCTCGAAAGAGAATAACAAAATAAACAAATACAATAAAACAATTTCACATGCTCATTATGTTACCGTGATTCCAATCTACTTGTGGCGTCAAGTTTCCTTGCTATGTTCAAATCTGCTTTGCATGGTCGTATCTCACTTCCTTTGTAGAGGCGTGGAGGTGAAGAAAATAAGAAGACAAAAAAAATTTAAAAGGTAAAGGGGGCTCTCAATTCATAATAATTTAGGTATCCATATTTTATTTTAAGAGAATACGAAAGCTAAGGTTGAAAGGATAAAAGTTAGGCATGTTAGTTCTAAGAGAGGAATATTCCTAATACTCTTTTTTTTAACTTCAATTTATTTCTTTTAAGATGATAATTTATTTTGAATTATAATGCTTAAAAAGGAATTTAGTAATTTAAAAATATAAGATCTCTCTACTCATGTGTAAGTTAGAAGTTTTAAATGAATTAATTAAGAATGTTAATTATTTTGTTTATAAATTAATTATTTTAGATTTCGTTGTTAATAGGTTTATAATTATGAGCATGTATATTTTTTTTATAGTATAAATTTATTATATTAAATTGATTCACTTTTTTTTTAGGAATGTAATTTAAGTTTGAACTAAGATGAAATTTTTGACTAGATCATTGCATCCATACTTAACAAAGGCAATCATTCATAGGAAATATCATAGAAATAATGTAATTATTATGGAATCATGGTCTTATGTTAGATTAAAGTAGTATATTACTCACTACAAATAAAGGATGTATAGGTGAGGGAAAAATCTATCTCTCAACAATCATTCTACTTAGCTTAACCTCTTAGATTCACGACCTAAAGGATGACCTCATGATAATTTATTTACCTTGTGAAGCATTTTATTCTCTCAAAAAAATAAAAAAAAATAAATTTAGTATCTGCATTATATCAGTATCAAATCAAGAAGTTTTGTGGTGTTTTTTTTTAAACCTAGACACTTATACATCACATAGGATTTCTAGTCATTCAAGGGTGTTTAAAATGGGAATTCATCCACCCACGAGCTTGTTTTTATTGTTTCCCCCTCTTTGGCGACATGTCGATGATGATTTTTCTCAAGCAATATCATTAGGAATTAATGTTATCCAACCATGCATATGTACTAGATGTTGTCATTGAGTAATTAAACACAAAAAGGTTGGCTGCATTTTTGTCTGTGTGTGTAAATCTTTTGGTCATGACAGTTCTAAAAAAAAAATTGGTTGGGTTTTCTAGCGAAAATTATTGGGCATGACACCTCTTGCTTTAAAATAAAAGCCCATATGTAAAATTAGTATAACCCAAGCTCCCCTATAATGTCACCACTTGCATTACATCATGGCCAACTTTCTAGCACTTGGGATGCCACAAGTAGAACTATGAGCCAAGAATGTCCCATCATCAAATCCAATCCAGCCGAACCCCCATCCCACTTGCCCACCAACACAACACTCAAACAAGTAGCAATAATTCATGTGTCCCATCTGTCAAATCAAACCTCTCTACTACTAGTTCCTCTTGTTTTTCCCACTTGCAACCACCAAAACAATGGTGTTAAAGCCACCAAAATCTCCTATCAAGCAAACAAGGATTGCACGCCATTAATACATACAAACTCTGCAATTGAAGGCATCGGATGAAGATTTCAAATTTGAAATTAAAAGGACAAGAATGAAAGACTCCACACCAAACCAGCATTGAACATATAAGGAGATTTTCAAATTATTAAATGCATTACTCGATCTCTTGCAATTTTTATTTAGCATGTCCCACTTTCATTATCAGATATACAATTTGGTCCAAAAATATGAAGAAAGTCCAGAGGCGGCAGCACCAGCATCCTGACAAGCTACAGGTATTCTCCTATTACAAATTTTGGCTGCATATGAATGCAAATATGTTGTATGAGAAGTCATTTTTTGTCACATTGACCTATAACTCAATATCTGGGGTTTCAACTTACACTTTATATGAATTTCAAGTCATTTCAATTCAATTCCAAGGTTTCATTGGTTTTCCTTTCCTCTATACTCTTCCATGCACGATGTTTACCATGCATTGTGCATTTCAATATATTGTGTTATTCCTAATCTTGTGTTATTCATTGCACGACATTTACTCTGCATTGTGTTTTTCTTATTTGCTTCCTTATACGAAATATGAAATGGGTTTGGCTAGATTAAATCGTTACCCATTACTATTAGACTTGTTCGATGAAATATGGAAAGGGTTTGATTGGTTTTCATCCATGCACTTGTATTCGTGTGTTCATCATTGCACAAACTTTAACTCTGCAATTTGCATTTAAAATTGTTTCTTATTCCAAAATATGGAAATGGATACAATATATTTGCTTGTTACTAGGAAATATTGATAGGGCTTTAATGTTTATCATTTCAAGGGTTCCTACCATGCACTTGCATTCGTGTCTTCCTCATTGCACAAAATTTATCTCTGCAATTTGTTTATAATATTCTCATGTTATTCTAAAATATGAAAATGGTATGACTAGTTTTCATTTTGAAGATATTATGGCATGTTTATGTATTATTTTGTTCTTCCATAAACAATAGTTATGTCTGCGAAATGTTTTTTTCATTTCATTGTTACAACCAAACATGGAAAGGGTTTCACTAGTTCAAAATTATAGGGTTTTCTCTTTGACAATGCACAAACTTTAACTCTGCAATTTTCCTTTAATATTTGTTTGTTATTCCCAAATATGAAAACGGATTCACTTGTTTTCATTCCAAAGTTATTCTGCCATGCAATTATATTATTATGTTCTTATATATGTATTTTTCTTTCCATACATACATATACATATTGTACATGGAAAAATAGAATAATACAGACATATTTCCATAATTATATATTTCCATACACATATATGGTATGACTGGTTTTCATTTCAAAGATATTTTGCCATGCAATCATATTATTCTATTCTTCCATTCACAATATTAATATTTGCGAAATGCAATTTTTATTTCATTGTTACTACCAAACATTTTTATGGTTTCACTGGTTCACAATTACAAGGTTTTTTGCCATGCATTTGTAGTCCTCTCTTTGGCAATGCACAAACTAACTCTACAATTTGCCTTTAATATTTGTTTGTTATTCCCAAATATGAAAATGGATTCACTTGATTTCATTTCGAAGATATTTTGCCATGCAATTATATTATTCTCTTCCTATATATATAGTGCATGGAAGAACAAAATAATACATAGACATATTTCCATACATATACAAATATATATATATATATATACATAGATATACACATATATATATATACACACAAACAATTACATATATATAGTCGTATATGTATATATATGTAATTGTTTATGTGATTGTTAATACAAAATTTGTTCTATATATTTATGTTTGGCTCTGTACTCAAGAAAGTTCCCTTTCTCTTTCAGTTGAAGTTTTCTACCTCACTACGCCTGTACCATTGTATTTCATTTTGACAATGTTTAACCAATGTTTGTTCATGTCTCACTAAACAGATCTGCTCTAAGCAATTTCAATTCAAATAATAAAATTGAACAAGCTATTAACATGCACAATAAATCCAATTGCATTACAAACTGTTCATAAAAACCAAGCAAAATAAAAACAATAAAAACAAATTTTTCATGCACAAGAAAGACAATTTCATTACAAACTATTCATAAAAACCAGAGCATTGGATTTCAAAATGTCAAGATGCATATTAAATAAATGCAAGTTGTTCATGCATCACTGTGACTTCAATAGTGTTCAATTTTTTGTTGTTTTTAACTACTCCAAAAATCTTTTTTAACATCTACAGATGCAATCTAAAGGTAAACTGAGGTCAAAAACTAAAAGCAAGACTGCAAAGACGTCGTCTCGTACAAGGAAAGACACTGTAACAGTCCCCAATGTGCAACAACCGGTTGCAGAAGTAAACACGAATCCAGAACCTGTTCAGGTTGTCCAGGAGGTCGCAGCACCACCAATCCGGTGGGCAAGAGCATCAAAGGAAAGGGAATGGTCATCAAAGGACATAGACAGGGCACTGAAGGATGTTGAAACAAATGGGATTTCGACGAGCGCTGTTGTGAAGAAGTGGAAAATTCCAGCTACAACACTTAGCAATTGGTTAAGCGGCTTGAGCACTACTTCAAAGAAGGGTCCACCAACAATCCTTACAAAAGAGGAGGAGGGTCCGATTGTGAAGTGGTGCACAGATATGGCAGATATTGTCTAGGGGCAAGAGATTATGGGTTGCTCAGATATGCCAGACTATACCCAACCCTTTCACGAAGGGGTTGCCTAGAAAATCATGGTGGACTGGATTCAAGAGGTGCCATCCAGAATTGACCATGCACACAGCTGAAGGTCTTGACAAAGACAGGGCGGTAAACCTTAGACCCGAAATAGTAGTTGAATTTTATAGAATGCTAATAGTAGCATATGAAAGTACCCCATACGATCCTGACAGAATTTGAAACTGTGATGAAATGGGCATTCAAGCTAGTAGAAATGGAACTAAGGGTCTTGGCACGACGAGGCAACAGGAATGTCTCCTGCATCATTCCAAAAAGCAGAGAATGGATAACTATTCTATGCTATGTTAATGCATCTAGCCAAACCATACCTAGTTTCTATCTGTTCAAGGGCAATATAGAGATAGAGAATTACATTGTGAACTATGAACCACACGCAACTATGGTAACCCAAGCACATGCTTGGATGATGAAGGAGATTTTCTATGACTAGTTGGAACATTTCTATGTGTCAATTATTGGGGGTGTCTCACCTACTAATAGGCACCTGTTGATTTTTTATGGCCATGGAAGTCATGTTGCATTGTCAACTATCCAAAGGGCAAGGAGGTTAGGCATTGACCTCCTTACACTGCCTACTCATACTTCTCATGCACTACATCCTTTGGATGTTAGCGTGTTTGCACCATTCAAGTAATATTTCAAATAAGAATGAGCATATTTTCTCACTAGATTCCACAATATTGATATCAAAAGGGCAGAATTGGTGGAGTTAGGCAGCAAAGCACTAGGAAGAGCTTTGACTCCAACCAACATAAAATTTGGATTTAAAAGGACAGGGATATGGCCCCTCAATTTTGATGCACTCATGGGCGGCATGCATCCCATCGAGACGAATGAGATTGTTGACACCAACAATGCTTCTGCAATGCAAAACATCCTTAGCCTTTCAGGACTTGATGTTTCAACAAATGAACTTTCACAAACATTGCAGACTCCAATGGATAGTGAAGTGCATGAAGGTGCAAAGAAACAAATTGAGGACATAGATAGCCAGCTCGCACAAGATGGGGAATTTCACATTCCCATCCCCAACACCCACATCTCCAAAAGAAATAGTGCACTATTATGTAGATTGTAGCAACGAAAGTCAAGGTACATCGGACCAGGTGGAGTTTACTGACTCCCAATTCAATGAAACAATTCAAACTGAAAGTGGTTCTCAGATCAGTAACTTCCTTAAGCTACCAACTCACAAAGTGAATGGAAGAATGAGAAAGTTTGTTGGCGGTGCTCTTCGGGTGAGCCGACAGTCTCAATTGTTGACTGTTGACAGTTACTTGACTCTCATAATGGAGCAAGAACGAAGAAAAAAAAATTGGAAGAATTAAAAATTAGAAAGAGGCAACAAAATGAGGACAAAAAGGTGGCACAGATTCTGGCCTTGGAGTAGAAAGAACAAAAAAAAAAATTAAAGGAAATTGAGCGCAAGGAAAGAGATCAACTGAAACAATTGCAAAGAAAGGAAAAAGAGCAGAAGAAGGAGCAAGAGAGGATACAAAAAAAACAAGACAAGAAGGAAAGGGAGATCGAGGCTACCCATAGAGCATTGATGTGAGATAGACGCTTAAGCAGTCCTGCAACTCTCTTATCTGAAAACCATAGTTGCTTCCGAGATATAACTAATAATAACATCCCTTTATTTTCTTTTGGCAATGTGTGTTCCAGTCCCAGCTCATCTCAAGTTAGTTGCACTCAATTTCTAGTTGGCCAACTTCTTCACCACTAACGCCTTCAAATGTAAGTTACACGCAACTGACAAATGCAGCAGCAAGAGACGAGAACACATCTCCAGAGTCATTCCTTAGAGCATTCGACTGAGTTTGGGAGGGACCAACTATAACAGTTCCTTATATCTTGGTTTTTTTCAGGTTGTAGTTGGGGATGCCATTTTCATTGTGTTGCATCTGTTTATAAATGTGAACTAAATCTGTTTATTATTTTGAAATAAATCTGTTTATTAATGTGATATGAGTACCTTGGTTGACTTTGTGGGTGAAAATTGTTTTACAATTGCATATTAAGGCACTCTAGTGTCAGGCCCATTGATGACTATGTCAATACCTTTTTTATGGTTGTCTTATAATCTACATTTCAAAAAATATATTGTATGCAGATATTTTGTTTCAATTTTGTTTACCACAATTGCTATGTTTATAATATCTATTCTACATTTGTGAAAAGATATTCTATGCAAATAAATTGTTTCAATTTTGCTTACAACAATTACTATGTTTATAATGTCTATTCTACATTTGTGAAAAAAATATTCAATGTTGATAATCTTATACAACATTTCATACAATATAGTCTACGATGATAATTTAACATTTGAAATTGCATGTGAATACATTTCATATAGTCATTAAAAAGGTTTACTAGACATTTCTAAAATCCACAACACTTCACAACGAAATACTTGATGTAATCTATCCTTTTATATCAGTAGCTCAATTGAAATTTACTTTTAGGCTATACCTCTACAAAAGATAACATGTATGTGTGTCTTATCTCAAGGTTATTTGTTTTAGTACATTACAATTCACTCTTGTTTTGTGAATGGTAGAGATGGATGTGACCTATTTGACCTGTATAATTCTAGCTATCCCCTATTATTATGTTCATCATTGCACAAACTTTAAATCTGCAATTTGGTTATAACATTTGTTTGTTATCCCCAAATATGAAAATGGTTTGACTGGTTTTCATTTCGAGGATATATGTAGTGCTTATATGTGCATACATATGTACATATATATGTATGTGCATAAGGATGTACATATGTATCTATGTGCATACATATTTAGCTGTATGTCTATGTCAATATGTATGTACCTATATATCTATGTGCATACGAATGCACATGTATGTATATGTCAATATGTATGTATATGTCAATATGTATGTACATATATATCAATGTGTATCTACACGTATATATATGTATCTACATATATATCAAAGTGTATCTACATTTATATATATGTACAATGCAATTGAACAATCAAACTGAACTATGTATATATATATATCAATGTGTGTCCACATGTATGTATATGTATCTACATTCCAATTGAATAATGCAATTGAACAATCAAATTGAACTATGTATATATATCTATCTACATATATATCAATGTGTATTTACATGTGTATATATGTATCTACATATATGTCCATGTGTATCTATATATATATGAATGTGTATCTACATATATATGAATGTGTATATATATGTATCTACGTATATATATATACACAGATAAATAGATATATACATACATACATTGATATATAGATTGAAAGTTATAGTGTATGTATGGATGGAAATTAAATGAAAAGATTAAACCCATTAAAGTCACAGTGATGCATGAAGAGAACCATATATTTCCTTGAAAAAGTGAGTGTGTTTATGAACACAAGTATTGGAAGTGTTCATAAACACCCTACAGACCATAAACATCATGGAGCACATTGTCAATGCACTTAGAACGGAAGAGAACCTTCGATCTATGGACAATCAAATAAACACTCTAATTATTCTATTCAAAATCAGCAACAAAATAAATAATAACATTCAACTTAAGTAACACAACACACCCATAACAAAACAAAAAAGTGAAAAGAAGAAAGAAAAGGGAATGACAGGAAACAATGGTGCAGCTTTAGTGAGGTTAAAAACTCACCTCTATGGATTCGAGATGGCCAATGGTATGGTGAATTTCTCCAACTAAATCCTGCAAACATATATGAAAATAGTCATTAATAAGAAAAGTGTAGTAAGGAAAGTGTTTAACTTACAATAAGAATGTATAGTATCCTTTTGTGTTTACCTTTAACATGCAATTCACCATCACAAAGCCAATAATGAATTGAAATTGCACACCATCGAAGAATATTGAACAAGAAAGAAATTTACAACAAGTGTCAGCCGAATATATAGCAACATGTCTAAAAGAATGAAACGAATAACTGCTAACAAATGTACATGAGATATATGACATTCAAATTGAACAATCGAAATGAACAATTGAATTGAACATTGCAATTAAACAATGAAATTGAACATTCCAATTGATCAATTGAATAGAACAATCCAGTTGAACAATCCAATAGAACAATAACTTTTAACAATGCAGTTGATCAATCCAATTGAACAATAAAAATGAACAATCCAATTGATCAATCAAAATGAACAATAAATTTTAACAGTTCCATTGAACAATCCAGTTGAACAATCAAAATGAACAATCCAATTGATCAATCAAAATGAACAATGCAATTGAACAATAAAATAGAACATTCCAATAGATCAATCCATTTGAACAATCCAGTAGAACAATAAATTTTAACAATGCAATTTAACAATCAAACTGAGCAAACCAAATACCTTAACAATCTATGGAACTGAAATGCATTGACATCCATAAACAGTGCAAGTTGAAACCCCAAATACCGATTTACAGGGTGGTGGGTGACAAACATTGACAGTGCATAGAACTGATATATATTCCCTGGCATATAGAATTAAAAAAAAAACTTGAAATTGAACTGAAATGTCTTGACATTCATAAATAGTGTAGGTTGAAACCCCAGATATTGAGTTACAGTTTATTGTGAGAAACGTTGATATCGCATACAACATATTTGCATTCCATGGCTTAAAGAGTTTAAATGAAAAACCCAATGTGAACAACATCATTGTGAAACCCCATATATTTATAGATTCATGGAAAACATATGCATATAATACAAGAGATTGGCATTTATAATATATATGTGTGTGTATGTATGTGTGTATGTATGTATGCATGTATACACAACAATGTATATCTATAAATATGTATGTATATTTATATATATACATACATATATATAAATATATATATGAAAACATATACATATATGAATACATACATACCTACCTACCTACACATACATTATATATATATGCATGCATGTATGTATGTATGTATATATGTATGAATGTATATATATACACAAACATGTATATATATATATGTATGTATGTATATTTATATATATATATATATATACATATATATAAATATATGTGAGTACATATACATATATG
>VDFB02292393.1:0-28480 GCA_007258455.2 Sequoia sempervirens
AATAATTCATGTGTCCCATCTGTCAAATCAAACCTCTCTACTACTAGTTCATCTTGTTTTTCCCACTTGCAACCACCAAAACAGTGGTGTTAAAGCCACCAAAATCTCCTATCAAGCAAACAAGGATTGCACACCATTAATACATACAAACTCTGCAATTGAAGGCATCGGATGAAGATTTCAAATTTGAAATTAAAAGGACAAGAATGAAAGACTCCACACCAAACCAGCATTGAACATATAAGGAGATTTTCAAATTAAAAAATGCATTACTCGATCTCTTGCAATTTTTATTTAGCATGTCCCAATTTCATTATCAGTTATACAATTTGGTCCAAAAATATGAAGAAAGTCCAGAGGCAGCAGCACCAGCATCCTGACAAGCTACAGGTATTCTCCTGTTACAAATTTTGGCTGCTTATGAATGCAAATATGTTGTATGAGAAGTCATTTTTTGTCACATTGACCTATAACTCAATATCTGGGGTTTCAACTTACACTTTATATGAATGTCAAGTCATTTCAATTCAATTTCAGGGTTTCATTGGTTTTCCTTTCCTCTATACTCTTCCATGCACGATGTTTACCCTGGATTGTGCATTTCAATATATTGTGTTATTCCTAATCTTGTGTTATTCATTGCACGACATTTACTATGCATTGTGTTTTTCTTATTTGCTTCCTTATACGAAATATGAAATGGGTTTGGCTAGATTAAATCGTTACCCATTACTATTAGACTTGTTTGATGAAATATGGAAAGGGTTTGATTGGTTTTCATCCATGCACTTGTATTTGTGTGTTCATCATTGCACAAACTTTAACTCTGCAATTTGCATTTAAAATTGTTTCTTATTCCAAAATACGGAAATGGATACAATATATTTGCTTGTTACTAGGAAATATTCATAGGGCTTTAATGTTTATCATTTCGAGGGTTCCTGCCATGCACTTGCATTCGTGTCTTCCTCATTGCACAAAATTTATCTCTACAATTTGTTTATAATATTCTCATGTTATTCTAAAATATGAAAATGGTATGACTAGTTTTCATTTTGAAGATATTCTGGCATGTTTATGTATTATTTTGTTAGATTCCATGCACAATAGTTATGTCTGCGAAATGTTTTTTTCATTTCATTGTTACAACTAAACATGGAAAGGGTTTCACTAGTTCAAAATTATAGGGTTTTCTCTTTGACAATGCATAAACTTTAACTATGCAATTTTCCTTTAATATTTGTTTGTTATTCCCAAATATGAAAATGGATTCACTTGTTTTCATTCCAAAGTTATTCTGCCATGCAATTATATTATTATGTTCTTATATATGCATTTGTCTTTCCATACATACATATACATATTGTACATGGAAGAATAGAATAATACATAGACATATTTCCATAATTATATATTTCCATACATATATATGGTATGACTGGTTTTCATTTCGAAGATATTCTGCCATGCAATCATATTATTCTATTCTTCCATTCACAATATTAATGTCTGTGAAATGCAATTTTTATTTCATTGTTACTACCAAACATTTTTATAGTTTCACTGGTTCACAATTACAAGGTTTTTTGCCATGCATTTGTAGTCCTCTCTTTGGCAATGTACAAACTAACTCTACAATTTTTCTTTAATATTTGTTTGTTATTCCCAAATATGAAAATGGATTCACTTGATTTCATTTCGAAGATATTCTGCCATGCAATTATATTATTCTCTTTCTATATATATAGTGCATGGAAGAACAAAATAATACATAGACATATTTCCATACATATACAAATATATATACATAGATATACATACATACATATATATATATACACACACACACAAATAATTACATATATATATTCGTATATGTACATATATGTAATTGTTTATGTGATTGTTACTACGAAATTTGTTCTATATATTTATGTTCGCCTCTGCACTCAAGAAAGTTCCATTTCTCTTTCAGTTGAGGTTTTCTACCTCACTACGCCTGTACCATTGTATTTCGTTTTGACAATGTTTAACCAATGTTTGTTCATGTATCACTAAACAGATCTGCTCTAAACAATTTCAATTCAAATAATAAAATTGAACAAGCTATTAACATGCACAATAAATCCAATTGCATTACAAACTGTTCATAAAAACCAAGCAAAATAAAAACAATAAAAACAAATTTTTCATGCACAAGAAAGACAATTTCATTACAAACTATTCATAAAAACCAGAGCATTGGATTTCAAAATGTCAAGATGCATATTAAATAAATGCAAGTTGTTCATGCATCACTGTGACTTCAATAGTGTTCAATTTTTTGTTGTTTTTAACTACTCCAAAAATCTTTTTTAACATCTACAGATGCAATCTAAAGGTAAACTGAGGTCAAAAACTAAAAGCAAGACTGCAAAGACGTCGTCTCGTACAAGGAAAGACACTGTAACAGTCCCCAATGTGCAACAACCGGTTGCAGAAGTAAACACGAATCCAGAACCTGTTCAGGTTGTCCAGGAGGTCGCAGCACCACCAATCCGGTGGGCAAGAGCATCAAAGGAAAGGGAATGGTCATCAAAGGACATAGACAGGGCACTGAAGGATGTTGAAACAAATGGGATTTCGACGAGCGCTGTTGTGAAGAAGTGGAAAATTCCAGCTACAACACTTAGCAATTGGTTAAGCGGCTTGAGCACTACTTCAAAGAAGGGTCCACCAACAATCCTTACAAAAGAGGAGGAGGGTCCGATTGTGAAGTGGTGCACAGATATGGCAGATATTGTCTAGGGGCAAGAGATTATGGGTTGCTCAGATATGCCAGACTATACCCAACCCTTTCACGAAGGGGTTGCCTAGAAAATCATGGTGGACTGGATTCAAGAGGTGCCATCCAGAATTGACCATGCACACAGCTGAAGGTCTTGACAAAGACAGGGCGGTAAACCTTAGACCCGAAATAGTAGTTGAATTTTATAGAATGCTAATAGTAGCATATGAAAGTACCCCATACGATCCTGACAGAATTTGAAACTGTGATGAAATGGGCATTCAAGCTAGTAGAAATGGAACTAAGGGTCTTGGCACGACGAGGCAACAGGAATGTCTCCTGCATCATTCCAAAAAGCAGAGAATGGATAACTATTCTATGCTATGTTAATGCATCTAGCCAAACCATACCTAGTTTCTATCTGTTCAAGGGCAATATAGAGATAGAGAATTACATTGTGAACTATGAACCACACGCAACTATGGTAACCCAAGCACATGCTTGGATGATGAAGGAGATTTTCTATGACTAGTTGGAACATTTCTATGTGTCAATTATTGGGGGTGTCTCACCTACTAATAGGCACCTGTTGATTTTTTATGGCCATGGAAGTCATGTTGCATTGTCAACTATCCAAAGGGCAAGGAGGTTAGGCATTGACCTCCTTACACTGCCTACTCATACTTCTCATGCACTACATCCTTTGGATGTTAGCGTGTTTGCACCATTCAAGTAATATTTCAAATAAGAATGAGCATATTTTCTCACTAGATTCCACAATATTGATATCAAAAGGGCAGAATTGGTGGAGTTAGGCAGCAAAGCACTAGGAAGAGCTTTGACTCCAACCAACATAAAATTTGGATTTAAAAGGACAGGGATATGGCCCCTCAATTTTGATGCACTCATGGGCGGCATGCATCCCATCGAGACGAATGAGATTGTTGACACCAACAATGCTTCTGCAATGCAAAACATCCTTAGCCTTTCAGGACTTGATGTTTCAACAAATGAACTTTCACAAACATTGCAGACTCCAATGGATAGTGAAGTGCATGAAGGTGCAAAGAAACAAATTGAGGACATAGATAGCCAGCTCGCACAAGATGGGGAATTTCACATTCCCATCCCCAACACCCACATCTCCAAAAGAAATAGTGCACTATTATGTAGATTGTAGCAACGAAAGTCAAGGTACATCGGACCAGGTGGAGTTTACTGACTCCCAATTCAATGAAACAATTCAAACTGAAAGTGGTTCTCAGATCAGTAACTTCCTTAAGCTACCAACTCACAAAGTGAATGGAAGAATGAGAAAGTTTGTTGGCGGTGCTCTTCGGGTGAGCCGACAGTCTCAATTGTTGACTGTTGACAGTTACTTGACTCTCATAATGGAGCAAGAACGAAGAAAAAAAAATTGGAAGAATTAAAAATTAGAAAGAGGCAACAAAATGAGGACAAAAAGGTGGCACAGATTCTGGCCTTGGAGTAGAAAGAACAAAAAAAAAAATTAAAGGAAATTGAGCGCAAGGAAAGAGATCAACTGAAACAATTGCAAAGAAAGGAAAAAGAGCAGAAGAAGGAGCAAGAGAGGATACAAAAAAAACAAGACAAGAAGGAAAGGGAGATCGAGGCTACCCATAGAGCATTGATGTGAGATAGACGCTTAAGCAGTCCTGCAACTCTCTTATCTGAAAACCATAGTTGCTTCCGAGATATAACTAATAATAACATCCCTTTATTTTCTTTTGGCAATGTGTGTTCCAGTCCCAGCTCATCTCAAGTTAGTTGCACTCAATTTCTAGTTGGCCAACTTCTTCACCACTAACGCCTTCAAATGTAAGTTACACGCAACTGACAAATGCAGCAGCAAGAGACGAGAACACATCTCCAGAGTCATTCCTTAGAGCATTCGACTGAGTTTGGGAGGGACCAACTATAACAGTTCCTTATATCTTGGTTTTTTTCAGGTTGTAGTTGGGGATGCCATTTTCATTGTGTTGCATCTGTTTATAAATGTGAACTAAATCTGTTTATTATTTTGAAATAAATCTGTTTATTAATGTGATATGAGTACCTTGGTTGACTTTGTGGGTGAAAATTGTTTTACAATTGCATATTAAGGCACTCTAGTGTCAGGCCCATTGATGACTATGTCAATACCTTTTTTATGGTTGTCTTATAATCTACATTTCAAAAAATATATTGTATGCAGATATTTTGTTTCAATTTTGTTTACCACAATTGCTATGTTTATAATATCTATTCTACATTTGTGAAAAGATATTCTATGCAAATAAATTGTTTCAATTTTGCTTACAACAATTACTATGTTTATAATGTCTATTCTACATTTGTGAAAAAAATATTCAATGTTGATAATCTTATACAACATTTCATACAATATAGTCTACGATGATAATTTAACATTTGAAATTGCATGTGAATACATTTCATATAGTCATTAAAAAGGTTTACTAGACATTTCTAAAATCCACAACACTTCACAACGAAATACTTGATGTAATCTATCCTTTTATATCAGTAGCTCAATTGAAATTTACTTTTAGGCTATACCTCTACAAAAGATAACATGTATGTGTGTCTTATCTCAAGGTTATTTGTTTTAGTACATTACAATTCACTCTTGTTTTGTGAATGGTAGAGATGGATGTGACCTATTTGACCTGTATAATTCTAGCTATCCCCTATTATTATGTTCATCATTGCACAAACTTTAAATCTGCAATTTGGTTATAACATTTGTTTGTTATCCCCAAATATGAAAATGGTTTGACTGGTTTTCATTTCGAGGATATATGTAGTGCTTATATGTGCATACATATGTACATATATATGTATGTGCATAAGGATGTACATATGTATCTATGTGCATACATATTTAGCTGTATGTCTATGTCAATATGTATGTACCTATATATCTATGTGCATACGAATGCACATGTATGTATATGTCAATATGTATGTATATGTCAATATGTATGTACATATATATCAATGTGTATCTACACGTATATATATGTATCTACATATATATCAAAGTGTATCTACATTTATATATATGTACAATGCAATTGAACAATCAAACTGAACTATGTATATATATATATCAATGTGTGTCCACATGTATGTATATGTATCTACATTCCAATTGAATAATGCAATTGAACAATCAAATTGAACTATGTATATATATCTATCTACATATATATCAATGTGTATTTACATGTGTATATATGTATCTACATATATGTCCATGTGTATCTATATATATATGAATGTGTATCTACATATATATGAATGTGTATATATATGTATCTACGTATATATATATACACAGATAAATAGATATATACATACATACATTGATATATAGATTGAAAGTTATAGTGTATGTATGGATGGAAATTAAATGAAAAGATTAAACCCATTAAAGTCACAGTGATGCATGAAGAGAACCATATATTTCCTTGAAAAAGTGAGTGTGTTTATGAACACAAGTATTGGAAGTGTTCATAAACACCCTACAGACCATAAACATCATGGAGCACATTGTCAATGCACTTAGAACGGAAGAGAACCTTCGATCTATGGACAATCAAATAAACACTCTAATTATTCTATTCAAAATCAGCAACAAAATAAATAATAACATTCAACTTAAGTAACACAACACACCCATAACAAAACAAAAAAGTGAAAAGAAGAAAGAAAAGGGAATGACAGGAAACAATGGTGCAGCTTTAGTGAGGTTAAAAACTCACCTCTATGGATTCGAGATGGCCAATGGTATGGTGAATTTCTCCAACTAAATCCTGCAAACATATATGAAAATAGTCATTAATAAGAAAAGTGTAGTAAGGAAAGTGTTTAACTTACAATAAGAATGTATAGTATCCTTTTGTGTTTACCTTTAACATGCAATTCACCATCACAAAGCCAATAATGAATTGAAATTGCACACCATCGAAGAATATTGAACAAGAAAGAAATTTACAACAAGTGTCAGCCGAATATATAGCAACATGTCTAAAAGAATGAAACGAATAACTGCTAACAAATGTACATGAGATATATGACATTCAAATTGAACAATCGAAATGAACAATTGAATTGAACATTGCAATTAAACAATGAAATTGAACATTCCAATTGATCAATTGAATAGAACAATCCAGTTGAACAATCCAATAGAACAATAACTTTTAACAATGCAGTTGATCAATCCAATTGAACAATAAAAATGAACAATCCAATTGATCAATCAAAATGAACAATAAATTTTAACAGTTCCATTGAACAATCCAGTTGAACAATCAAAATGAACAATCCAATTGATCAATCAAAATGAACAATGCAATTGAACAATAAAATAGAACATTCCAATAGATCAATCCATTTGAACAATCCAGTAGAACAATAAATTTTAACAATGCAATTTAACAATCAAACTGAGCAAACCAAATACCTTAACAATCTATGGAACTGAAATGCATTGACATCCATAAACAGTGCAAGTTGAAACCCCAAATACCGATTTACAGGGTGGTGGGTGACAAACATTGACAGTGCATAGAACTGATATATATTCCCTGGCATATAGAATTAAAAAAAAAACTTGAAATTGAACTGAAATGTCTTGACATTCATAAATAGTGTAGGTTGAAACCCCAGATATTGAGTTACAGTTTATTGTGAGAAACGTTGATATCGCATACAACATATTTGCATTCCATGGCTTAAAGAGTTTAAATGAAAAACCCAATGTGAACAACATCATTGTGAAACCCCATATATTTATAGATTCATGGAAAACATATGCATATAATACAAGAGATTGGCATTTATAATATATATGTGTGTGTATGTATGTGTGTATGTATGTATGCATGTATACACAACAATGTATATCTATAAATATGTATGTATATTTATATATATACATACATATATATAAATATATATATGAAAACATATACATATATGAATACATACATACCTACCTACCTACACATACATTATATATATATGCATGCATGTATGTATGTATGTATATATGTATGAATGTATATATATACACAAACATGTATATATATATATGTATGTATGTATATTTATATATATATATATATATACATATATATAAATATATGTGAGTACATATACATATATGAATACATAGATATATACATACATACATACATACACATTATATATGTATGTAAGTATGTGTGTGTGTATATATATGTTAGTTTTAATATATGCAGGCACTAGTAGAGGCCTAGTGAGGTAAAAAAAACTCATCTAAAAGAGAAAGGGAGCTTTCGAGAGTGCAAAGTCGAACAATAAAGTGTGCAGAGCCAAACATGTATGGGTGCGTAACCAAATAAACACTCCATAATGTTTGCAAACAAAAGGAATCACAATGAGTAGGATATGATAGAATTTGGAGCATTGAATGAACCTTGATCTTCAAATTATGTGCTTGACAGTCCAAGTAAGTGCAGAGGGATGCATAAGGCAAGTTTCCCAACGGAGGTAACAAAGGAAGCGGCAAGCGATTACTACTCTAAACTAGTCATTTAGGGTAGGGAAAGGCAGTAATCATATACATCTATTGCTTGCTCAACAACACATTCCCTCTTGTGCAATACATCAGATTGAATAAGTCGAACCCAAACAAAAAAATGAATAGAATCATATGTTTTACCCTTGAGGTAAAACCTGGTCTAAATTCATGTTTTTTGTTAGGTTCAGCTCATTCAGGCATTAGTTTTCTCCAACAGCATTATATTTGCTTTGCTACATTAGACCCCTCTTTCTCCAGACTTATCTCCAATTCTTGCAGGTAGCACTTCCCTAAAACAACCTTATTATATAGAAAATTACTAGGTTTTTTGCCATGCAATGGTTAAACATGGAATGGGATTTACTGGTTCACAATTACAGGGTTTTCAACCATGCACTTGTATATATATATGTGTGTGTGTGTGTGTGTGTGTGTGTGCGTATATATGTATACACATATATATATATATATATACATCTTTTTAGTGAGACATGAACAAACATTGGTTAAACATTGTCAAAACGAAAGACAATGGTACAGGCATAGCGAGGTAGCAAACCTCAAGTGAAAGAGAAAGGGAGCTTTCTTCAGTGCAGAGCCTAACAATGAATCGTGGAGAGTCGAACATAAATATCAAAAACAAATTTCGTAGTAACAATTACAAATATATACACATATACGAATATATATGTGTGTGTGTGTGTGTATGGAAATATGTCTATGTACTATTATGTTCTTCCATGCACAATATATATATATATAAGAACAGAATAATATAATTGCATGGCAGAATATCTTCAAATGAAAACAAGTATATGTATGGAAATATGTCTATGTATTATTTTGTTCTTCCATGCACAATATGTATATATATGTATGGAAACACAAATACATATATAAGAATAGAATAATATATTTGCATGGCAGTTTAACTTCGGAATGAAAACAAGTCAATCCATTTTCATATTTGGGAATAACAAACAAATATTAAAGGAAAATTGTAGAGTTAAAGTTTGTGCATTGTCAAATAAAGGAATACAAGTGCATGGCAGAAAACCCTCTAATTTTGAACCAGTGAAACCCTTTCCATGTTTGTTAGTAACAATGAAATGAAAAAAGCATTTCACAAACATAACTATTGTGCATGGAAGAACAAAATAATACATAAACATGCCAGAATATCTTCGAAATGAAAACCAGTCATACCATTTTCATATTTCGGAATAACATGAGAATATTATAAGCAAATTGCAGAGTTAAAGTTTGTGCAGTGAGGAAGACACAAATGCAAGTGCATGGCAGAAACCCTCGAAATGATAAACATTAAAACCGTATGAATATTTCCTAGTAACAAGCAAGTATATTGTATCTATTTTCATATTTGGGAATAACAAACAAATATTAAAGGAAAATTACAGAGTTAAAGTTTGTGCATTACCAAAGAAAAAACCCTAAAATTTTGAACCAGTGAAAGTCTTTCCATGTTTGGTAGTAACAATCAAATGAAAAAAGCATTTTGCAGACATAACTATTGTGCATGGAAGAACAAAATAATACATAAACATGCCAGAATATCTTTGAAATGAAAACCAATCATACCATTTTCATATTTCGGAATAACATGACAATATTATAAGAAAATTGCAGAGTTAAATTTTGTACAGTGAGGAAGGCATGAATGCAAGTGCATGGCAGAAACCCTCAAAATGATAAACATTAAAACCGTATGAATATTTCCTAGTAACAAGCAAATATAATGTATCCATTTTCATATTTTGAAATAACAAACAAATGTAAAAAAAAAATTGCAAATTTAAAGTTTGTGCAATGACGAACACATAAAAACAAGTGCATGGTTGAAAACCAGTCAAACCCTTTCCATATTTCATCGAACAAGTCTAATAGTAATGAAAAACCATTTTAAACTAGTCAAACCCATTTCATATTTCGTATAAGGAAGCAAATATGAAAAACACAATGCAAAGGTGCAATGAATATCAAAAGATTATGAGTCCATGGTCAAGTGTAAACGAAAAGGAAACCAGTTAAACCCTCCCCACATTTCATTTAAGGCAATCTTTCTCAAAGACAAAGGTTTGCAAAGAAAATTTCTGCAAGAAAACATGCATGACAGAATACCGTCATATTTGAAGATAGTGGTACAGGCTGAGTGAGGGTAGAAACCTCACCTGAGAGAGAAAGGGAGCTCTCCACAATGTAGAGCTAAATGAAGAAGTGTGAAGATCTAAACAATGAAGCGTGGAGATCCGAACCAATTTCGGTGCCAAACAAAATGAATAGTCAAGAATGTTTGCAAACAAAAGGAATGAGAGTGGGCGGGATATGCAAGAATGTGGAGTATTGAATGAACCTTGATCTCTTATTAACGTGCTCAACAATGAGAGTAAATGTGAAGGGATATGTAAGTCAAGTTGGTCAGTGGAGGAAACAAAGGAGGTGATGAGTGTTTAATGCTCTAAAGTGTTCATTCAGGGTGGCAAGTGTCATGCCCATAATTTTTCACTAGAAAAACCCAGTTTTTTTTTTTAAGATCACAATAATTAAGCTAGTTAACACTCTAAGGGCCTAAGACGCAACACTATCATGAGCATGAGTTGCACACCTACAAGGATTCGCTTCTAAATTAAGTATAAACAATTGTCTATGCAATTAATTTTAAATCACTCAAATAATAGGATTCCTACTTAATTTTATTTAAATAGTAATCATAATATTTTTATTCTTTTATAATAAGCCAATAAATAAATTTAGTAAGTCTTAATCTAGTGACACCATTATTACTAAATCAATAAACCAAAGATAAAATTATTATTGACCCACATTTTCAACACTAATGATAATCTTATTATCGACCATTAATCCTTAATAAAATGGCCATTAAATAATTAATAGACCCACAACTAAATCTTCAAATTAATGACATTATTATTACCCCATAAACTAAGTAATACTAATATTATTCCTTAATCCTCATTTACATATTATTATACTCTTTATTGATAATACCAACAGTTATTCCAAAATGACATTATTGTTTCACCAATCCTTTATATATTTACATATTTACCATTATTATTTTTATATATTTATTTATGCTTATGTCTTGATAATAATATTATTATTCACATAATAACCAATAATAAATTTATATTATATGGAACCTATCATTAATTACTCTCTACTACTACTAATAAATATTTCTTAAGGGTAGTTTAATAATCATAGTGTGATTAGTAACATTGCTTGCGATATTTATTTCACTATGTTTAATCATTGTAATACTATTTAATATTTACTTCGCTATGTCATTGTTACTATTCATTATATTTGTATTTATATTGTTATACTACTGCCACTTTTCTAACAACAATAGAATTTACCATATTGACCAGTAACGTATTACCATTACAGGTAAATTTAATACTTTTATAATTTTCATTAACACCACTACTCCACAATTAATTCATTTGATGTTAATTACTAACCAAAGACCTCAATATTAATTTCCCTTTAAATCAATATAATTCTAATAATCAAATTTTATTAATATAACTTGCATAATTTACTAGCTACTAATAAGATATGGATTATTATAAATATTAATATTACATCTTGATTTAAATATAACAGTAATAACTTAATATTAAATGACAACATTATTTACTATATGATGTTATTATGATGGTAAATAATTTTAATATTATAATAACTAACACTAATATAAATATTCTTTTTTTATTATCTATTTATCATTTAATCTTATTTATATTTCACTATCCACACAAAGGATATTAACATTAATATTATATTTTTTTTATTAATACTATTGTATATTTGATTCTTAAATATTAACAGTAATGTTTGCAAATAAACAAGAATATTATTATTTTATATCGTAATTGAAAAATTCCCCACTAATAGATTCCAACTTTAACACCAATCTCTGCCATAGAAATAACACATTAATAATGAAGGCTCTAGAATCCATTTTCATTTGTGAGGAAAAATTCTCCAAAATGTTCAAACAAAAAAATAAAATTTCATTCTTTTAAAATTTATTATATAAATTAATATGGTCGTAGGAATTGGCTTATGTGCCATAAATATGACAAGCGAACTGCAAAATGTTAAATCATCAATTTATTATCCTTTCTTATCTTCTCGGCTCAATGTAATTTTATCACTTCGGCTAGAACTATTCTCAGCTGGTACATAATAAATTCTCACGTACTATTCTCCAAAGCATTTAAGATTTTCCAGCTTAGTCTATATTTGCAGTCAAAGTTAATATCCAATATTTATTGCTGTTTTAATACCCTATCCCTTACGAGATTGTTCTAGCTAAGGCCGGGGCTTTTCCTGTTGAAGCGTCTGCTATGTTTCGGTTGCTAAGCTATCTAAGAAGACTAGATAACATGGAGACTCATCGCTGGCCAAAAATGGCAGCAAATGAAAAATTAGATAGAAGAAAGAGCACGTGGATGAAACAGAATATCAAATGGATGTGCAAGTGGGGTATTAGCATAAGTGAGTGTCCAAATGTCAATAGGGAAATAAAAAGGTATGTGCAAGGAAAGTTCAAAGAAAGCATGTGGAAAGGGCCACTTGGGAGGAAGAAGGAATACTATGTCAAACATTTTAACCCTACACATGACCATACACAAAAGACCTACATCAGAATGGAAATAAAATGGAAAGCAAAAATGTTGATAACTCAGATTAGAACAAGTTCACACCAGCTTAGATGTGAGATCGGAAGGTGGATGATACCTAAAGAGGAGTGGGCAGACAGAAGGTGTAGATATTGCACTCAAGAAGTGGTCAAGACAGAATGGCACTACATCAAGGAATGTTCGGCTTACAAGGACATTCGGATCAATTATACTGAGACATTAAAAGGGAACAACTTTGGTGATCTGTTTGAAGAAGAGAAGATAATAGGGTTTGCAGATTTTCTTGTCAAGATACATAGCAGAAGATCCAAGATGCAGAAAGAAAAAGAAACATAGGTTTTTGCGTTTTGGGTTCACGTCTCTTTGCTAGCTATCTGTGGGTCCCATAGGCTACTTGGACTCATGGACGTGATTAAAAACATTCATTCATTCATTCATTGCTTTTGCAATGGCGTAAATGAATAGAACAGCAGAGGTATGAATGTGCTTAACCATTAATGCCTCCTTTCTTTATATTTTATTGTTGAAATATTTATTGGCATTAAATATATATATTTTAATAAAGAATTAAACAAATATATAGTGTTGGAGTATTACAAAAATAAGTTCATAAAGCATGTGAAGAATGGGAGAGCAAACACAGGTGGATGAGAATGGCGATAGCCTCATTTAAACTTGCCCAGGTTAGATTTTGATCTCAAGTTTGAACAGCTGTAAGTGAAGCTTCTATTTTTTTTTAATATATATTGTATATTTGGGAATACACCCAAATGCCCATGGCTCCATTATTGCAAAAAGGCACCACGGCTATGAATAACAGTGGTATGTTTCAAAGGTAAAATATTATGTTTATCTTTTAAGTTATTTTCATTTCATATTTGCTAACTTTGAAGATGAGAGTATGCCTGAAGGTTTACAGCCTGGTTCTAAAATCCATAAGGTCCAACCATGTGAACCCCTACCATTACTGAAGAAAGTTTTATGTTTCACCCAAGTATATATGAAATGTAACTCAGTGGTTAAGGAGATTTATTTAAAATATATACAGATCTTGACTGCAACTTACAGGAAGGATATTATAGATCTGTTGCTCATTGAGAAAAAAAAATAACCAGATTGAAATGAATATGTTTATCTCTATGGAGAGATATTCCTTTTTCTTTTTCTTTTTTCTTCGAGGAAGACTATATTTCATTTTATCTCTAACTGTGTGGCCACAGTATTTTATATGTTAATCAAATATATGTACAAATGCACTCATTTTTATTTTACCCCATCTAAATTTCAGACTTGCTGTTGTCAGATAAACAAACTGCTCATTATTCTCAATATATATGTATTCTTATTTATATAAGAATTATTTTATTAATTTGACAATAATTTTATTTTTAACATACAGATTTAATTTACAGGTAGATTAACTTTACACATACCTGATGCTATGCTGGATTTTAAATTTAATAAATAATTTATATAAAAATATTTTCAGATGGAAGGGGAGCGGTGCAGTCATTTTGGTAGTTGCAGCTTCCATATGGGAGCAGCGACTCCCCATAAGGAGTTGCCTCCCTATGGCAAGAGGAGGTCGTGGCAGGGGAAAATCTCTTAACTGCCCTCCATTTTTATTTTTTTCTTTACCTTGCTTTATTTATTATTAAATTTAATACTTAATATATATTAATCTTTGTAATATATGATATGATATTTAAAATATACATTGTATTTGATATGTAAAATGAATATATAATCTATGATTTATTTATTTTTTCATATATATATATATATATTCCTTTGCTTTTGTGAGAAAAATAGATATATATCTATAAAATAATTTTAAATACACACATTAATCTTACTTTTTGATTTTAAGATAAAAAGGAAGTGGATAAAGTTTTATTGTAAAGTAACCTGTAATTAAGGAGGAATGGTTGATGTATTTAATTAGTAAATAACACATTGTTTATATTCAACATACATAACATCTTCATAACAATTAAACTTTACTTTCACTGCAACTTATATGAACATATTTCTCCCTTCAAATACCAAGATGAGAAAATCTCTTTGTCTTTAAGCTTTCTATATCACAAATAGTACATAGAAATAAACAACATGTCAATTTATAAAAAACTCTCTTTTTCTTTTTTTTTTGCTTACAACAAAATACTAGCCTTCAATATTACAACCAAAATATTTGGCATATAATGAAAATACACAAATAAATAAGGCTTGCTCTCCACCCTACCATAATGGTGTCATGGAGCCTCGTGGGCTCTAGCCATACCCCCGAGCAAGAAATTCTTTAAACTCCATGGTGATGAATGGAGCCTTTTTTCATTTTTACAAAGAGATAAAATTAACATAGTTCCCATTTCATGCATCTAGGTTCTCTATTGTCAATTTTCAACCATAATACATACACTATATCACCTTCTTACAACTAATAAACAAGGGTAAATGAAAATAGGAAAAACTTATCTCTTTTCTTCTAGGTGAAAGGATTGAGCTCCTTCTTCCTTTTTCCTCTCCAAGCCATGTCATCTTTATCACTATCCTCCCAAGGAGGTGGACTCCTCTCATCTTCTCATTCTTTCTATTAGCTTCACTTCAGTTCTCCAAGAGAAGTGGGTAACACCCCACTCCTTCTTCCTCTCCAAAATATATAGAATTTTCAACTTGTAAACTTTGGGTGGGGAGGTGTGAAGTGCACCTACCTCCATCAATGAGTGTCCTTTCCCTTATTAAAGAGGAACATGCATTTGGACAACCCTTCCATCCTTCCATCCCATCCTCTCCTCAAAACTCGTCACTTTCATTTAGGAGGACTTTTCAGGGGTCAAATCATGTCCTTGAGGCATTATTATATGCCTATTTGACCCCTAATACTATGGTATAGACCCTAGGGGGTTTTTTTTGCATCCCAACCAAGAAAATTGACCAACAACCCTCTTTAAAGACCCTTTTAAGGACCCATCCGAAATTCAAACTTGGATAATGATTTCTAATCTTAACCCCAACTTACATCTCACATGACACAAAAATGAATTATCCCTTTAATATCAACCCTCACCATCTCAACATAATAACTTTATTTCTTCCTAAGTTCTAAAAGGGGGTCAAATTTATACCCTCAATAAGAGTCTTTTAATTTTCTCTCGATGGTTCACCCTTCCCATGCTAACATCCTTACCTTCCTGCACAATACCAACACAATCATAAGTAACAATTTGATCAAATAAATTTGTTAACTAAATATTTTATACTTTAGCTATATAATAATCCATTTAAATTTTCAATTAGCTTTTCACAATATATGAGTGCATTCCACCTTCATGGTAGTGACAATAAACAAGATGTCAAAATTAAATGCAAGAATATAACCAAAAGATCACCTTATTTATCATCCATAATATATCTAATCATCAATTCAAGAAAGGCATTGTTGTGGACACGCGGTCGTTCGATCCAATGTATGTAGATGTGTATGCCAATGAAGGAGGTGGATGGGCTCCACTTTTGGGCAGAGGGAGAAATGGGCCTGATTTGGACATGTCAACATAAATGGTGCTTGACAAGTGGCCGGGTGATCGATTTAAAAAATATATATTGGGCCCGATGCACAAGTGGCAGGGTGATGTGGCGGGAAAATTTTTGAATTTTTTAGTCCACATGGACCTCCAAAGTTGACCCACCCTACTTTGGGCCCCTCTCCCCTATCTTTTATAAGCTCGTGGGCAGGTAAGATTTTTTTATACACCAAATAGAAAATACCATTTTTTTGTTGCATAGATCTAATGCAAATGTGCAGATAGGCGTTAAACGAAGTCAAAAGTATGTTTTTGTTCTTGGGGGTTTATTGGGGTTAGATTGTTAGTGTATGTACGAGTTGTTTTTTGACAGAGTTTTTTATTTTTATTTTTAATATTTTGTATTGCTAGAGTGAGGTATTTTCATAAATATATTGATTTATGTAGGTTTTTTAGGTTTTATTTTATCTAGGATTTTTTGAGATTTATGAGCTATTTTTGACTTTAAGGAAATTTCCCCCTTTAGGTTGTGCAAGTGGAGTTGAAGAAGTTAGGGCTTGGAAAATGCTTGTACATTTAATGAACCTGTGATATTCATTGCTTTTTGATCTTGTTAGAAGGTGTCAAGAGAGTAGCTCAACAAGGATATTAGACTAATTTCACAGCTATGATCAATTGATGGGACAAAAAGAACACTTAGTTTGAAGACAAGGCTTCCAAAAAGAAGCACAAGTCACAACCATTCCACTTTATATGAGCACAAGAAGGATGAATGTTGGAAAAAGTATCTAATGGTGATAAAAAGACTTGATTTTGGTAGAAGAATCTACTACATTTTGATGGGTTTTCATGCTTCCTAACAAATAAACATCTATCAGTAATTGTCTAATCATCCCCAAGTTGAGCCTACATAAAGGTAGGGCCAGATCCCTTTGTAAAAATGGGATGGATATTGCTAACATGTGATAGAATCAGATCTTTAGTAATACTAGTAGTACATAAGTTAGTAGATTTTCTGCTACAGAATGTTTTCCTCAAGAGATTTCAATTTTCCCTATACTAAAATTTGTCTATTCCTCTAATTCACCTAACACTATTACATACACATAATTCCTAGGATGCACTATTTTATGCATTCGACTCATAATTATTATTGTTACAAGACTCATCAGTGGGCTTAACATCTCAATGAACTGGCCTCAAGTACCTCTTGCTCAAGTGTAGTTTAAACATTAACCTTTGCAAGAACTATTTAATCATAGATTGAGCATTTTGACTTTGTAATCTTGGCTTGTAAAGTGAACACGAAATTACAATAGTTATTGTATTGTTATCTTGATTAGGATTTACCTATTATCTAAACATTCAATTATAATGATTGTGAACCTAATTTAGTCAATTATTTATTATAATGATTGTGGACCTAATGTATTTTAAGTTCTAGCATGATCTATTAACTAAGACCCATCCTTTGGTTCAGCCTTTGTTTGTAGTTTTCTATTCTGCAAATATTTCACAGACAAAATGGCTCTTTTTGGTCAACATTCATTTGAAATTAAATCAGTCTAGTTTCTAGATTAAGATAATGTCCACTAAAATTTTGCATTTTAATAAAATATGTTCCTAGATAAAGAACCAAGAACCACTTAATATAATTAGATTTGTAATGTCAAGGGAATTAGAAAAAGAATAATTATTTGTTGATATCTTCTATACTTTTATAGATCAACATGGAGAGATGCACTATGCATGCTAAGAAGTCAAGGTATGTCAAATATGTGAGGCAAGGAATACAGATGACAAGAAACATATTCTACTAAAATGTGTGTCATTCTAATATGTTTATAAAGAATGTAATACATTAAGTAAAGATGTGTTAATTATGTGCATTGTAAACCATGGAATGTAGATGGTGAGAAACAGAGACCACAACATGTGCAACTATTTTAATCTGTCCAAAGTTTCTAAAGTTAGCCACCACATCAGTACATTATCATGGGAAACACTTCCGCTCAAGTCTCTTTGGGCTTTGATTTTGATGACTGGCAACTACACTAAATAAAAATAGTGTTGGGACACATTGGTGTTAAAATCGTTAGGGTGGATGCACCCTATTTTCATATTTTGACTTTGCACATCATGTGATCAGAAGTGTAAATGTTCCAGCATCTATAGTATGACTATGATGCATGTCTCAATAATAAGAGTAGGAGGTGTGAAATACCTAATTATTATATCAAATGAGTATGCTTCCTATTTTAAAATGACAAGATTCTATAAGAAATGGTTTGTTTCAGTTAGAAGGGATCAAAGTGTATTGTCCTAGTAGACATGAGATATGCCAATCTGTAAGTTATAATGGACTAATTTATTATACTTTATTTTTCTTCATTTGATACGTAAATTTAACTTATTAAATAGAAAACAAGATAAACTAGAAGACATATAGAAGGCCACTAGAAGTTTGCTCTATTTTCATTCAATTACTTTATTTTCTTTGCAATATCTAATAAGGTTGCCACATTTTTTTATTGCATACCAGGTCTGTATATTGTAGCTATCTATGCTAATGATAGGTTTCTATTAGAGGAGTCAAAGAAATTCCATTGTTTGTGAGACTTCATAATGTCATTGTGCCACTTCATGAGCTAGAATTTGATTACAACATAAAGTGGGAGGGTTCTCAATATTGGCATGACTCGAGGTTTGTTTTTCCATGAATTGATTCCAGACCTAAATCACTGTTAAAGATCTAGAACAAATCCCTTTACCTTAGGGTTTTTCATGCTCCATATGGTATTAAGTGATAACTCGGTCTACCTTCATGTTAAACCTTTAGCTTACAGGTGGCTTAATGAACATGGAAGGTCAAATTATAGCTTGTTTTAGTTTGTCAAGTCTCATAGTATGTAAACAAATTATTAATTGTCACATTGCATATAGATGTTTCTTTTGGTTTGTGTTTAGCAAGTTGGATCTCAATGATCATAGTTTTAGCCTTCCAAGAGTATAGGAAAATGGTACCAGATTCATTCTAGATTTTATGGCATTCTCTTTCCAGTTGGTGCCATTTCTTCTACAAGGAACTATGTGTAGACACGGAAAATGTATCGATACACTTGATCCCGATTCACTAACACCATTTCATCCTGAATCACCTTCTCAACTAATCATCACTCTTCGTCTCTTAATTAAATAAATAACCATTTATCTAATTAATTCATTGTCTCTTGTTAATTAAATCAATCAATCTGATCTAATTAACCCTATGTCTCTATTTAGTTAAATAACTCATTTTATTTGATTAAATCTCTAAAGTCATCTTATTAAATTAAATAAATTAAACCTTGTTTGATTTAATCTAACATCACCCCCTTTAATTAAATAAATCAAATCCTTTATTTAATTAAATCTAAATCACATTCTTATTATTTGATTTAAATCAACCCATAAATCTAAATCAAATAGTCACATCATCTAATCCCTCATTAAATTAATTAAACCTTGATTAATTTAATCCTAATCATCCAATTTCTCTAGATTTTGCCACTTGCACATGAAAATACATTTAATGGATTTATTAAATCCCTATTTTCTTTCAACTTGGCATCTTTAGGGGAATATTCCTCCAAGTTTGAAAATCCCTCCAAGTGGATTTGTCCTTCCAACAAAACATTCATTCCCTCTTACATGTCCTTGTGCATTGAGCCAAGTGGCATTTAATTCATTTTTTTTCCCTCTTACATGTCATTTCACTATTTTCAAATTCCACCTAATTTCATTTATTGTGCACATTCACCAAAATGTGCTCAAACTTCCTCCATTCACATCTTGACAAGCGGCACTTGCCCATTGGATGTTGAATGATCCCACATTGCTCTATTTTGCTCATTCCTCCATCTTGTCTTTCTATAAATAAGAGGTTTCTATCCTCATTTTGATCATCCACAATTTGAGCAAGTCTACTATACTCAATTTCATACTCAAGCATATCCATTTTCATCAATTTTATCAAGTTTGTAGCTAGGTTATGTAGATTTTTCATCATGGAGCTCAATTGAATCTTCACCAAAGTGGATCACTCATAAACATTGCATCATAGGAGTTGGGAAAGGGCCAATTTCCACATCAAATTGGCACCAATTCCCCCATGGGATTAAGAGTTTGCTTTACATTGAATAGGATTTGATATTTTTTCTTTATGTTTGTTTGTGTTCTTCATCTCATTTCTTGTTCTTTGCAATTTAAATGGATTTCATGGGAAATCTTGATACTAACTTGCATCTGATTTAATATTGTGTTTATTTATTGTGTTTGTGCAGGTCTAGGATTGGGGTTCTACACTATGCATAGAGAGGCATATGAATAATGTTTTTTCCCATGCAAAAAGCGTATTAATCTCTGCATTGGGAACAGGCAAGTGATTATATGCAGCCTTAACCAAAGTTTTTTTTTCCTTTTTATTTTGTTGCAGGGAAAATAGCTATTTATGTGCCTCCCTATTCATCGGCGGCAATTTTCCTAGGGTTTATATTTTTCAACAATAATTTTGATTAGCGTCTACAATCAAGAAAAGAGGGCAAAGTATTTACATCTTATCTCAATGTTTTGTTTCTTCTCTCTGTAAAGGGAACATGCAAGGGAGTTGGGTGTGTGGCGTTGTAATGCTCACACATTTTGCAGTCATGCATGGTAGGCTAGTTGCAACAAGTTTCAAATCCACTGCAAGACATCTATATAGTTTTAAAATCTCTATATACAATAATGTGGAATTTTTACTCTACATATTTGAAAAATCCACTGCAAGACATCTATAAATTGAATCTAACCTTATACAACGTATTACCGTATACCACATAATTTTACTCAGTTTGCAGCTTACCATACCCATCCAAAAGTTTTGTCTGATAAGATTTAACTCTAGAATGATCTTTTATCTTCTCCTCATACACTATAATCTATTCTTACACTAAAGTTTGGATGGTATGGCAAGTTGCAAACTAAGTACAAAACACAAAAATCTTGGAAGACAAAACATCACACAAACGAAGGAAGAATATATTTTGTAGCAACAAAAAGTTACACGAACGACAGGTGGGGGTGCTATAATTTTTATACTGTTCTCAGTGGCTTCTATTGCTATTGGAGGCTACATATATTATAAATACAGATTCAGAGTAATTCAATAGTTGAGAATTTTATTGATTTCTTTGTTTTATCTTAAAGGACTTAGGATTTATGCTTGCTTTTTATGAGTGCATTACAAGTTATTATATATATATATATTATATTTTATTTTTTTTTTAATTTTTTTGCCTTCCTTATTTTTTCAGTCATATGTGGACTCAAAAATTAGGGTCATCATGGCGCAATACATGCCTCTTGATAGCCAGGAAGGGAATCCTAATCATATTCTCAATGAAACATTATAAATCTATACATGTTGAAAAGTTCTATTCTTTATACATGTTGAAAATTTCTATTCTTTATCTTCAACTTTACAGGCATCATATAAATCTATATTTGGGGCCAATTCTGCAGATAATTTGACAGTGAGAGAATTGAAAAAGTTGTTTATGATATTGTTTCAATATCTTTGTTTATTGTTATTGCTATCCAAACCTATTGTAAATGAATGTGTAACTAATACACCTTGCAGAAATAATCGAAAAAGTGAGTGATGGAAATCGGGCTTTGGTCAACAATTTTTAGACTGAACTTCTTGAACAAGTAGGCCAATTATGCAATACTGTTGTAGAATCAATGACACAACAAAATAAATCTTCATTCTTTAGAACAACAATTTCATTCTTCCATGGACTTCAAAGAAAAGGTATTAGTTCACTAGCCAATAGTGTATACACAGTCATCTGCCTTAGTACAAAATGTTTCATTTTTTATAATATCAATCTTATTTGAGGGTTGGCATGTGATGGCAGTCTACAGGGGAATTGAAAAAAAAAAGTTGTAGATCTTAAGGCATCATATTTCTCCCATCTTCAAAGTCTGCAAAATATAGTTTGATTGCATAAGGTTGGCTCAAATGTTAGTTAGGATGACATAAAATATAGTTGTAGATCTCAAGGCATCATATTTCTCCCATCTTCAAAGTCTACAAAATATAGTTTGATTGCATAAGGCTGGCTCAAATGTTAGTTAGGATGACATAAAATATGCACCTTCTAGGAATGTCACTTTGCTTGAGGAAGTAAATTCTTGTTGTTGAACCCTTGCCTATTCTTTTAATTTCTTTTATTATCATGATAGATAAAATATAGTGATCTAATCTAAGTTGTGTATCAGACACTTGTTGTGGCAGTGAAAGATGCAGATTCATTACTTGGGGATGTTCAAACTACTCTTTCATAACAACAAGGAGAAATGGTTGCATTCACCTAGAAAACACATGAGGTAATTGCATTACTATTACTATTGTTGTTACCTACTATTGCAAAAGACAACTACTGACCAAATTTTTTTCTTGTACCTTAAATCATAACTAAATATTCATCTTATCTTTAATATTTTAAATTCATGAGGTTTTAAGTGCTTGCAGAGAGCACACATTAGTGTTGAGCTAATTAAGTAATATTAGGGGCTACAATGAGTTCCTTTGAGAATTTCTCAGGAGAAGCATCAAAGCAAGAAGTACAACAATACATTGAGCAAAGTTATGAAGCTAGTGAGCAAAGTATTATTGAATTTCATAATACCTATGTGGTTAGGTGGCATTTTTGCTTGCTCATTTTTCTTTGAGTTAGTAACTAAATATGGTTGATTATTTACTGGAAACCCATGTCAGTTGTAGAAATGTAGTGAGGCCAAGTTTGTTGAAGAAGAGTTTGAGCAGCTATTGAAACATTTGTTGATATTAAATGTGACTTAACAATTTTTTGGAGACACTATATCTCAATAAAAGCATGTCCTATGAAGTTGGTCCAATTAATGATAGATATTTTCTTATTGTTCAAGAATCGTTGTGTTATTCGACTCTTCCAATGTGAAAATTGTTGAAGAAAATTGCTTGGTAAATTTCCATTTCTAGTTGATGCAGCCTTGAAAACATTGGATTCATACCATGTGGGAAAATTTGTCAATAACGTAAACAATTTGCTAAATGTTATTTGAATTAAATGTTGTCTTAGTATTGTCTGGAAACAATGTGGATAAATTTGAACTAGGATGATATGCAATACTTACTGGAAATCCACCATTTAACAAAATGTCCCTGATTAACTTCACCATTGTAGCTTAAATTTATATTTATGGATAGAACAGTTTGGACTAATATGTTGCATGAAGCTTGACCACAAAATGATTGTTATGTTTCTCCTTGGCTATTTCCATGTTGTTGGTAGTGATTATGCTTTGATACATTGTTTCTCCTTGGTTGTTTCCATGTTGTTGGCAGTGATTATGTTTTGATACATTTGATGGAGATTAATAGGTAAGTCATCCGAAGGAAAAATATTTGGTATTTATTAATACTTCTTTATTTTTAATTCTAATTAGAGCTTTGGCAAAACAGTGGCATGTGAGATTAGGAGAGCTTAATGGGTGACAATCATGAACTATGTCTAATTCCAAGAATACAATCTTGCCATCTACAGTAACATGGACATCCAATATTGCTTTAGGAAGGGACTCTAGCTGGCTCACAGCTCTTGTTTTTAATGCAATTTTTTCTTGAAAGGATAAAAGTGTATACCTTACATTTTAAAAAAAATTAAGCTATTTTGTACAAATGTCATAGATACTTGTTCATGGTTCTTAATTACCCTAAACTTATCAACCAATTGCCATTCCAACTCCCATTCGTCTAAATCGATCACTCTTTATAGCATTCCTTACTTGACAACTATAATAGGGGTGTGGTCACGCCCTTAGTCTACAGTGCACTCATGATCTCGTCCATACTTTTTGAAATTAAAACTCTCACTATTTGAACCAACCTTTTAGGAAATCTATCAGTTACCATGATAGCCCCTATGACAAAAACCAGGAATTGAATAAGTAATTGTATATATAGGAATCTTCTAGATAGTTATCAACATAAGATGATAGAAGATAATCACTTCAATTGCACAAAAACATCTTATATTAAGAGCATCAAAGGACATATATAACATCTCAACACTACATACATAATAGGCATATATCATCAATGAATGTGTGGTGTCTTTCAATTGGTACACTAGCAAAGGGACCCAATAGTTATCAAATAAGTTGACAATCTTCTTGGTGCACATGATAAACCTTGCTATTTTTTAGTAAAAGTCCTTACATTCAAAGCAAGTACCAAAGACAAGAACAAACTAGAAAGGATCACATCAACATACGATAGATCTATGATCTAGAAGGACTAGACTACATGGAAGAAAAAATATCTTGTATTAAACCATGGGCAACAAATTATTCATTAATCTAATCTTATTCAAGAGTTTTGCAGACACCTAAAATATGATCCTACCCAACCGCACCTAATTTTAGCCTATCCTAAGCCATTAATTAAATAAATAATATATTTAATTAATTTATTTATCCATTACCCTTATCCATCACCTTACATTTATTTATTTAAGTCCAGCCTTATCCCAAAATCCTCCAACTAAATCAATTAATTAATTTTTAACTCATTAGTTAATATTAATGCTCATTACCTTTTCCTCCATTATTTAATTCTACTTTATCCCTCAATCCTTGTCTATTTAATACTAGCCATTGAATTCGTTCACATGAATTACAATATAAACTTGTCATCATGTGACAAGTGTTCCTTTCACATGTCTAAGTAAGAGATTGTCTAGATTTATTGAACCTAAACACTTCACAAAAGTCAAACTAATATTCCATTTTATCTATTATTAATCTTATCCATTCACACAAGGATGTTCCCTAATTCTAATCTTAAACCTAACCCTTATCCTCATGTGACACTTGTCATATGGCTAAAACTTTGATCTAAACCCTAATACTCAATCAATCCTAGCCATCCATCAACCAATTCATCTCGTCCATTAAATTTTCTCATAAAAATTATATAAATTAAAGGTCTCTCACCCAATTTACATAATATCTTCTCATTCTATTGTTATGTTGTTGAATTTTCCATCTACTTCTCCCATTTTCTATCTAATTTCCCATCATATACATAGCTATCTATTTGATCTATCATCATATCAATCCTATAATCGTGATGTTGGTTTGATAAGCAACCACGTTCCTCCATCAACACATCAAAAGATAAAATCAAGTGGAGCTAGTTTCCACTCTACTTTAGCTCCATCTGAGGAGAAATAAGGGTTTTAGGTGATGGTATTGTGTGTATTGCATTATATTCTATGTTATTTTCCTTTAATCATTTTATTGTCTTCACAAGGTAACATTTCCTTTTATCATTCATTATTTCAGTCAATTATTGTTCATTCAACCTCTGCATGACCTAGGGTAATCTCTCTCTCGACCATCGTCAATTGTTGTAAATGGAGGTGGAAACACCAAAATAGGGTTTGACTTCTAAGGCAATCCCTTATACATCGTAACCTTTTCTCCTCTTTTTATGTCTGCAAGTCATATCTAAAAGTTTCACCAGCAGTAGGTCACAAGAAATATAGAGGAAACTATAACACATCATCAGAGTTTTGTAGATCCAAAAAAATCATCATATCTAGTCCAAGGTGCCCATGCCCCTGACCCTCAAATTCAAGCTCAATTTTTAATTCTAGGTTCCTCTCTATCTCCATTTTTTAGATCTATAATTGTTCAATCAAATTTTCTTTTTGTCTATGAGATAAATTGCATTTTCATATCTAAGGTTTATGTCAAATAGGCTTGTTAAGACACATCAAATTCCTTCCCTTTGTAACTCAAAGTAACCAAACTCCAGTAGATTGGCTCTCCCTTGTGGCAGCTAGCTAATCATCAAATCCTAGTTGGTTTTTGTTCAGATGTGGAGTCAAAGTTCTAAAAAGAGTTAATTCTAGTTAATTTATTATTTAGATCTAGAATCACTTTTTCTACTTCACATTTTGTTGAACCCGACATATCCTATGCCTACAATTTTCTTATTTTTATAGACTAAATTCATAAAATTCATCAATAACTTAGGTTAATTGAATATCTTGTTAGTGATTTGTGTTTCTTTCACTTACAAAATCAAACATTTATATTTTAAGTACTTTAGTATTTTCAATTTAGATCACAATTACAAAATAGTTTGAATGTAATTGCCTAAATTCATATCTTTTTTCCTTTTTTAGGGCTTAGATCTAAGTTATTTCATTTAAATTTTCAAATGTTACATGTTTACTTTGAAAAAAATAGAGCATTTAGAGCATTTTTTCCCTTACAAATACATAAAATTAAACATATTTTTCCACCTTGTCATTAGCATATCAATTTTATCATAACCTCATACCTTCTAGGGGCACTCATTTATGCAACTAATTTTATCCATCAGTTCCTTTGAATGCTTAAAAACTCTCATTCATGCTTGCATGTTCTCCTAATCATCAAATTAGGGCATACTGATTTTTTGAACTCTATCAATTCTCAAACCTAGGGTTTCACATAATTAGACCTTCAATTTGACACGCAGTTGTGCATATTCTAAAATTAAAAAACCCTAATTTGCAATCTAGGGCACCACGCCCCTGACCAATCAATTTGGCATCAATTTTCTATGTGAAATCTTGCCCTATGAGTTTTGTTTATATCCAATTCCTATTTCTAGCAGTTGGTCCTAAGAATTCAAAATTTTGCTATATATCACCATTTTGGCCCGCATCCACCTAATTCATTGCATTATTATCAAAATTCTTGTTTCTCTCATCAAACGTGATCAAAATCTTAGCCAGCCTGCTTTGTTTCCATGTGTTTCAATGCCAAGTAAAAAAAATATAATAACGTTGAGTTCTCTCTTAGCTTTCTAGCCATGTATTTTTTTCATGTTTTAAGGTTTTGATCTTTAATTTCTTTTGCTAGTGTCTCTTTTTTTTGTCAAAAACCTACGTGTGGTATTTTTGGCTTCAATTTTAGTCATTTTTTGAAATTTCAAATAAATTACATTTTTAAAAACTAGACTTCATTCTATACATAGTCAAAGAAATTGAATTTTGATTAGTTTCCAATAAAATTTGGGGGGAGCACTCTCAGTTTTTTTCAAGATGTGTCTACTTTGAAAATTAGTAGAAATTTGTATATTAATTAAAAGAATAGTAGAAAAAATGGGCATAAACTACATGGTCTTAGCTATTTTCTCATTAAAGTGATTTTTTAAATACTACAAAAATGTTAACATTTGAGGGGTAGACACTAGACGCTATGTTATGATTTTTGGACAAAAACAGGGGCACTCTGTGTGTGTGCTCCTCCTTTTTGAACCCTTTAATCTCCATCATTTAAAAAAAATAGTAGTTTAGAAAGTAGATTCAAAGCACTATGACTCTTGTTCTTGTTGTGTCTACAAATTTTGAGAATAACTATCTTTAATTTCTCATCCAAGATGTTTCTTTTTTTATTTTGGAAAAAAAGTGACCACTTAAGACCCCTTTTTGGTCCCCCATTTCCATGCAATTATCCTTTTAGTTTATTGCTCTATTTTTTAGGATTGAGATTGCAGAATCCTCTTCTATGAGCACACTTTCTTAGCCCAAGTATTCTCTTGATCTTATAGCTTGGTTCTATATGAATAATGTAAGCCTAAATTGACTCCTTTATTTGCATTGTCAACTTGTTTGCAACCTCATGTATCTAACGCACACTCACCCCAATAATTTTTTTTGTAGTTTTCATGGCTTCACGCTTCATATAGGAGCCCCATGAGCTTCATTTTAAAGCTACTAAATGCATATTGTATTACATACATGACATGAGTTCATAAATATGGGAATCACTAGACAAT
>VDFB02292394.1:0-27905 GCA_007258455.2 Sequoia sempervirens
TTCCTTGAACACTACCCAGTCGACAAATTGAATATTATATTCTAAAGTAATGGGACCTAACAACAACCTATCACTTTTTGGCACCGTTGTCGAGGACCCCTTAGCTTCTTTTGCTTAAGTGTTAATAGAAGACGCCTAGAATACCTCTTTTAGGACAAAAATACTATTTGTGGCTCCCTTTTCTGCATGGTCAGGAAAAGAGGCCCTCACAGACGATTTATACCAAAGACCCCCCCAAAATAAGTCCCAGTAATACAAAGGGAGGCCCAAGGCTCAGAAAATTATTCTACTAACGAATTACTTGAGCCTAACCCACACGAGGCTTTCCACTATCTCCCAGAAGATCATCCTGTAATGCAACCTATTGTCAATGAAATTATTGTCGAGGAGCGTATTCCTCTAAACATCATGGGAGATTAGAGGATAGAAGCCAATCATAATGATGCAAACCATAATAATAATGATCCTCCACTACCTAGAACGTTCACTTATCCTATTGCTCTGGATGCAGATGATGATACAACAATGAAAAAATTCTCTCCAGCTTTCCTTCCAACCTTTCATGGTTTATCTTCAGAAGATCCAAACAAATTTCTTTTTGAATTTAAGGTCCTTTGTCAAACCTATGACTATAAAAATGACAACCAGAAACTGAAGTTGTTTCCTTCTACTTTGAAGGATTCAACCATGTGTTGGTTTATGGGACTACCGTCTAGCAGTATTACAACTTGGGAAGAAATGGAGATTGTGTTCTTGAATAAATATCAGAGTTATTGTAGGGTGAGTGATCGTAAGGAAGAGTTGTTTAAACTTCAGCAGAATGAGATGAAAGTCTAGAGGACTATTTCGATAGGTTTCTTTTCTTATCTAAACGATGTGGGGAAACGACCATTAGTGTTGAGATTCTCAAGACTATATTTCTTAAAGGACTCGATGATGATGCAAGAAGAAGTCTTGATTTAATGGGAAAAGGTGATGTGTCTCAGTTAAACCTTGAAGATATATTTGATTTGTGTCACAATTTTTCACGTACTTGTGGAGGAATCCGAAAAAAATAAAATTCAAAGGGAATAACGAGATAGGTAAACTCCGAGAAGAAATGGAAAATCTTAAGACAAACATACTTGTCCAATTGAATACTGCGTTGGATGGTATACAAGCAAAGAAACATAACCCTAAGACTTTGTCAATCTATTGTCCTAGGTATCGAAATAAACATCTTTTACGAGAGTTCCCTTTAAACAAGGTTAATGTTTGTCAATTCTATGAGCAAAGCCACCCTACCAATCAATGTGAGCTTCTTACTGATCTTAAGAATACTAAGAAAAAAATTGCTCAGGTTGAAGAAGAAATAAATGTGCTAAATCAATGCCAGGGAGGTAATTTTTCTATGGGCAGAATTCCAATTCTGCATGGAGACCCCAGAATAACTGGGTTGGTAATCAATGGCCTCCATCTTGGAATCAGCCCTATCCTCCACAGCCTACTTGGGGAACTCCTTATTAGGGATTTGAATGGACAAGTCAATCATGGGGAACTCAACAGTGGCCAAACCAGCCACAACAACAATGGTACCCACAACATATTGCTCCCCAATGGAATCAGGGACAAAATCAATTTTATACTGGTCCTAGGAGGAATCAACAACAGAATTTGTTACCACCACCTCAGAATCTTCCTCAGACTGAGCAAGTAAATCAACCTCAACTTCTAGCACAACCACTTCCCAATCCTAAGAACAATTGACAGTACTCCGACCTGTACTAAGAGCAAGATAATGAAGGACTTAGCACAATTCATTATGGAAATGATTACGTTAGGTAGGACTTTAATCACACTAGCCAGGAAGCCAGTGGTGAACCATTCTCAAAGTGCAGAAGAACGCACTACACTACACTGAGCCACTGAGGGATTTCGGCGGGGGCCTTGAGAATTTACATAAGGAGGAGAGAATGCAGTCTTTATTTGGAAGTTTATTAAAGATGTTCCTCCAAAGGAAAGCTTCAGCACCATTTCCAGAGCGCCTGAAATCAACAATTCCAAAAGATACTCTAGAAATGTCATTAGCTTCTAAAACTACATTAATTCAGGAAATTAAACAATTGCAAATAGAGGTTCCTTTGCTGCAAGAAATAAAGGAAATCCCTGAGTTAAATTAGTTGATCAAACAACTATGTATTAGAACCCCAGGAAGGAAACCAAAGAAAATAAACACTATGCATATTGATGGTTACATCACTTTGAATTTTGTGCGGAAATACTGTAAATGATGATCATGGGAATTCGATTATTACAATTAATGGGTAGCAATACCTAATGCCATTAGGAAGGTGAATTTGGTAGCTATGTGTAGGTTGTGTAATGGAAAGTAAGTCTCACTAATTTAGTCCACTACAACTTCTGAGTCTTACTAGCAAATTAGTTTTATAACCGATCAAAGGTGTTATAAAAAAATGTTCTTGTTAAAGTTGATGGATGGGAATATCCAGTTGACTTTCAAATAATTCAATCACTTACACCTAAAGATAGTTATCCAATAATTTTGGGAAGACCATGGTTGGATACTGTCGCTGCTAAAATTGATTGTCGAGAAGGAGGTATGACCATTTTACATGGTCGAGACAATAACGTTTATTTTATATATCCTCACGCACCTGTAAGTACCATAAAGTTTGGGTTGATGAACCAGAAGAATTTAGCGGGCAAGATAGTCTGGCCTCGTTGGCCATGGTAGTGATTAAACAACATGGAGAAGAATTAGAGGATGATTTAATGAATGAAGTCACACATTTGGCTATAAGTTCTAGTGAAGAAGTGATAGAGGATGTACCATAAATTTTGGGACAACTGATTGATATAAGTGGGATGGAACAGAATTATGTTACCATGGGGATGCCTTGTCCCTTTGCTAATATGATTCCTAGAACGAGTTATTTCTTTGATGATATTACAAGATTTCACCGACTTATACCTCATAGTTGTCCTCTCAACACTTTGTTACGACCAATACATACTGTCACTTCGGCCTATCTAGGAACAAAAACAATTATGTTGTTACCAGGAAAAACTGTGAATATCAATAGTTGGTTGACAGAAATACAAGAGGATAAATTATTTAATGTGCTGGTAAAAAGGTATAAAGCTTTTTCTTGGGACTATACAGACATGAGGGGGATTCACCCGAGTGTTTGTACTCATCACATTTATATTGATCCTAATATAAGACCTGTTTGTCAACCACAAAGGAGACTCAACCCTGCATTAAAGGATGTGGTTAAAGTAGAGATTGAGAAACTCTTTCATGCAGGATTTATTTATCCTATCTCGGATAGTAAGTGGGTGTCACCTATGGTAGTATTACCAAAGAAAAACAAGTGGAGAATTTGTGTGGATTATAGAGAACTTAATAAAGCCACCTTTAGAGATTATTTTCCCTTACCATTTATTGACCAGGTTTTGGACAATTTGGCTGGGAGGAAATATTTTTCTTTTTTAGATGGATTTAGTGTTTACAATCAAATTCAGGTAGCACTAGAAGACCAAGACCAAGACAAGACAACGTTTACTTGTCCTTGGGGTACATATGCATATTGAGTTCTTCCTTTTGGACTTTGTAATGCTCCGGCTACTTTTCAGAGGTCCATTTTGGCTATATTTGCAACACTTGTCAATGATTGTGTAGAGGTTTATATGGATGATTTCATAGTATATGGGTCAACCTATGATGAAGCTCTTCAAAACCTAGATAGGGTTTTGGAGGTTTGTGAGGAAAACCGACTGTCCCTTAGCCATGAAAAGTGTTTAATAATGGTGGAACAAGGAATAGTCTTAGGCCATCACATTTCCTCAGAAGGAATAAAATTTGATCCTAAAAAAATTGAAGTCATACAACAATTAACTGTACCTCAAACAAAAACAGATGTTCAAAGTTTTCTTGGACATGTTGGATATTATAGAAGGTTCATAGAAATATTTAGTAAGATAGCGGCCCCTATGTTTTCTCTCCTCCAAAAAGATGTGGAGTTTAATTGGACATCTGAGTGTCAACAATCATTTGAAATGATAAAAGAAAAGCTTGTCTCTACTCCTATACTACGTGGACCAAATTGGATTCTTCCCTTTCACATTTATGTTGATGCTTCAGATGATGCAATTGGTGCTGTATTAGGGCAAGAAGATGAGGATGGGGGTAAATATGCCATATATTTTATTAGTAAAAACCTAACGGCTGTTGAGAGAAATTACACGACAACAGAAAAATAATTCTTAGCGGTGGTTCATGCCATCATAAAGTTTCGTCATTATATTATAGGATATAAAGTTACAGTTTATACAGATCACTCAGCTGCAAAGTATTTAATGAATAAACCTGTAGTTAATGGTCGAATAATGAGATGGTTACTACTTCTTCAGGAGTTCAACATGACAATACTTGATAAATCAAGGAAATTTAATGAAGTGACATACTTTTTATCTCGAATCAAACAAGAAGAGGGTGATCGAGCACCTGTACAAGATGAGTTCCCAAATGAAAATTTGTTTGCTATCTCTATAAAGGTTCCTTGGTTTGCTGATATTGCCAACTATTTAGCTACTTTTGAAGTACCTCCGGTTTATTCTCTGGTGACTTGTTCGATTTTCATTTAAAGCGAATTGCTTGAGTTTATTTAGTTTGTGGGCGTTGGGGTTTGAGGAGGGGTGTTGGGGTGGTGGCTTTCCACAAAGCATACCAGGGGCGTGCAGCTGACTCCTTGAGGAAGAGTCATGCTTGCAAAACTTTCCATAGCCCCAGTACTGCCATTATTAGCCTTCAATGCATGAAAAAGTATGTTCATCAGCTGATGAATGTCAAATGGAAGACAAGCACTTCAACGAAATACCTTTATAACCTCAAGTAACTTTGTTTCATTCAAAAAAAGTAGAATTAAATTTTATTAACCTAGATCCCTTCCCTCTAGGAAGGAATATATATTAGTTTGTACCGATTATCTGACAAAATGGGTTGAAGTTCAAGCTTTACGAGTTGCTAGAGAAGAGCAAGTTGTTGATTTTCTCTATAACAAAATTTTTCTTCAATTTGGAGCTCCCCGAACTATCGTTATAGATCAGGGACCCCAATTTATGTCCCAATTTCTCCTAGCATTTACAGAACATTTTTAGGTGAGCCATAAGAAGTCATCCCCTTATCACCCTCAAGCAAATGGTCAAGTAGAGGTGACTAATAGGGAGTTAGAAAACATACTGACAAAAACTGTCTCTTCAGGAAGAAAAGATTGGGCCAGGAAATTGCCTAAAGTCATTTGGGCATATAATACATGGAAATCTACAACTGGATTAAGTACCTATGAGCTTGTTTTTGGAAATAAACCTCTTCTTCCCATTGAATTTGAACTTCAGACCCTACAAACAACTATGGAATTGGGTCTAGATTTGAAATGAGCTCAAATAGAACGAGTTTTATAGTTAAATGAGTTGGGTGAGCTTCATTTGGATGCTGTTCATCAAACAAAATTAGTTCAACATCAACGAAAAGTTTGGCATCACAAATATATTAAAGAGAGAGAATTTCATAATGGTGACTAGGCCTTGCTATTCGATTCAAGATATAAAGACCATAAAGGAAAACTCAGAACTCATTGGCTAGGGCCATATGAAATCTTTGAGGTTTTCTTGAATGGCACAGTTTAGTTAAAACCTATTGATGGTGATTTACGAACTCTCTTAGTTAATGGTCATCGCCTACGTATTTACCATAAACCAGTTAATAAAGAAGAATTTACAAAGCTGGTAGAAATGCAAGGAGAGATCCAATGCATTGACTCTGCCAAGGTAGAGTCTATTTGATTTAATGTTTATATGTTATCTAAAATAAAATAAAATAAAATAAAATAAAAAATAAAAAATAAAAAAAAATATATAATTTGATGAAAAATTGTAATAAAAAGACATGTGTATACAATTTGTTTTCAAAGCATCTTTTTTTTATAAATTTCAGACTTACCACGTGTTTTCATTTTGCAGGACCTCTCATAAAAGAATAACAACTTTCGGAACACCATTCCAAGATGCTCCAAAACTTGATCATTTAGTTGGCCAGTGCTCCGGAACCCGCTCTTCAGCCTACCATGTTTCTTGTGGAATGATATAACTCATGAAGTTCGAAGTTAAGTGGTGTTCGTTATTTTCTTCTTGCCAGTTGCTGCTCTGGCTGCATCTTTTGACGATGCTTCAAAACTTTCATCTGGTTGCTGCTCCAGTTGCATCTTTCGACGATGCTCCAAAACTTTCATCTGGTTGTTGCTCCGACTGCATCTTTTGACGATGCTCCAAAACTTTCATCCAGTTGCTGCTCCGACTGTATCTTTTGACGATGCTCCAAAACTTTCATCTGGTTGTTGCTTCGGCTGCATCTTTCGACGATGCTCCAGAATTTTCATTTAGTTGCTGCTCTAGAAGCATCTTCTGACGATGCTCTGAAACTTTCATTCGATCACCGTTTCAGCTGCATCTTTCGGTGATACTCTAGAACTTATCCATTTTCCAAGCTCCTAATGCATGCCTTATGCATGCTCTGAAACTTTAACCACTTTCTTTGTCTGAATGCATGCTTTACGCGTGCTCCATAATTTATTCATTTTCATTTTGCCAACTCCTTTCTAGAAAAAATTTCAAATCTTTTTCGATGCTTTGATTATCATACATTGGTACACGCGCCTTCTTTTGCCATTATAAATAAAAGCCGTTGTAATAGCATGTCTTCATTAATGACTTCGTCATCCATGAGCTTCCTTATTCATATCATAATAATTATATCGTCACCTCAGCCAATACCATTGCATCATCCCGTCAAATCGATAGAGGTATAAGATCTCCAAGCGATCATGGAATGAAAGTAAGTACAATTTTTTTCTTTAAATAAGTAGTTATTTTTGAATAAAATATGATTGATTGGCAAGAGTTTCCTTTCCCAATTTAGTAAATTGAGCCACTTGGTGATTAATTGTTAAGTACACTTTTTTTGTGTCCCTTCATGCAAATTGAAATTATTACACAGCAAGCTCCGAGCAAGAGTAAAGTAGATGATTACAGTCTGATCATATTTTTAAAAATATCAGTGCAGAAATCCTTGGCATTATTGATTTTTTGAGTAGGGTGGTAAGCAAGAGAGAAAAAAATGGGCGGTACAAAGAAGAAATCTAAGCTGGCTTCTGCAGAAAAGTTGTTGGGGTTAAGTAATATCTCTCGGTTGTTTGAAGAAGTGGGCTGGTTGGATTTTGTCAAGAAATTTGAAGGGTATAATGAAAAGTTGGTGAATGCATTTGCAGAAAACTACTCTAATGGTCAGGTGATTCTACATGGGAAGCATTTCAAGGTGAGTTCAAAAATTATCTCTTCTATTTCAGGGTTAGAAGATTCTGGTATTAAAATATCTGAAACCACACAAATTACATATAAGAAATTATCAGAATTGTTTCTTAGACAAGGAGATCCTGAACCCATGATAGTTATCAGTACTAGGGGACAAAATAAGGGGTTTCAGCGAGCTTCTATCTTAGAACCCTAGGGTACCGCTGTTGCATGGATTATTAGATATTTTACTTGTGAAGGTCAACTCACCACTGTGGTAGGACTAGCATTATGCATGTTAACACATTTGCGGCATGGGAAGGAAAACCCTGCTCTAAGGGTTAATTTGCCTCATTTCTTGAATGATTCTATTAATTCTTCAATAGAGAGATACAAAATTGGTTTAGGGCCATTAAAACACCATGGGTTAATTCAATTGATTTGTAAATATCATTTCTGTAAGAAATCTAAAAGCAAATGGGAAATTTTTTTGGGGAAGTTTGATATGCCTACATTAGGAAGGAAGTTAGAATTAGGAGAATCTTCAAAACAAGTTGCTTCACCTTCCGGAGCAACTTCCTCCGAAGACCCTAAGGCTCCTAAACCCCAAATTCCCACCATAGTTGGTGAGGAAGTGCCAAAATTTAGAAATGATGAGTTTGAAACTCCAACCTAGATAGAAGATGTAGAGATAATGAGTCCAAATGTGGATACTCACCCTATTAAGAAGAGGAAAAGAAGAACTATTCTTCTAAATGATCCAACTATTTTAAATTATCAGGATACTCCTCCTTTAAGGCGGAGTAAAATATTATCCTCTGGATCTGCAGAAACCCCAGCACAGAGTAAAGAGAATAGGTCAAAATCTAAAAAGAAAAAGAGAAACTTGGAAACTGAGGAGTCAATTCACCAATCCTCAGAAAAAGAAATATATGTTGAAGAATTACATTCTCACTTGGTGTCTGAAGAAGAAGCTGTAGAATAAGAAAAACAGGAAATAGAAAGGGGACAATCTCCACTTCCTATGGAGATTGATGACAGTATGTTAGGCAAATTGTCTCTGGTTATTAGTAAAGTTGTTGAAATTGTTGAAACTGAAAATATTAACATAGAATTGGAAAAATTGAAATTAGAGATAGAAGAATTAAGAAGTTAGCTGCATGAAAATAAGGAAAAGATGGAATTACAACAAGAGGAAATAATGGTGTGTAAGATTGTAATAAATGAAAGGAATCAAGAAATTCAAGATTTAAAGTTGGAAATGCAAGGAAAAGATACATCTATTAGTGAGCTACAAATACAAATTCAGAATTGTGATAAGGAAAATAGGATACACAGGGATGGATTAAATAAAGAAATTCATAATTTAAAAGGAAATTTTATGCTCATGTTTTCAGCATTTGAAGAGGAAAAGAAAAGATAGAAAGAAGAATTAAATACTTCTCTTAGTAAGATTGTAGAATTAGAGCAGGACTTGTAGGAAAGCACAAGTAAACCAAAGATGGAATCTAAAGAAGTTCAAACTGAGCCAACGGTAACTAAATGGTTCCAAATTCAGATTCCTCCATTATTAATGAAATGGATGGAACTGTGCTATTTCCTAAGAAATGCACAAGTTGAGAATAACAGATTGAAAATGGAAATGGTGTTATTAAGAGAAGCATTTCATAGAGCTTATAAGGGGAAACAAGATGCATGTCAAATAGTTGAATTTCTTTTATCCTATAGAAGACCATCCAGATTGTATTCCATGTTTTTGAATGAACAATGTTTTAGATGGAAATTGCTTAGAATTTACAATGATCAGCCTTATGAACCTAATGATAAAGAATTTGTTAAAAAATTTGCAGACTCAAAGCCTGAGGAGAAAGATATGCTCTGTGAATTCTTTACCCATGATCTTTTGTTAGAGAAGCATACTGATTTCTTTGTTAATATTTTTGTGGGGGAAGTGCAATTAAGATCTCTATTGTCTACTATGAGGAATCAAATCCATTGGCAAGAATGTAATAAAGAATATGTTCAAGCAAAGAAAAGTATAGGACTTCAAATGAGATCTCCAAATAGTAGACCAACAACTTTTAAAAAGACATTTGTAGCTCTTTTGTTGGATGAGAAAATGAAGGAAAGGTATGATGATAGCCTTATAGTTTGTTATAATCATTTCATAGAACAGGGGCAAAAATTGGTTGGCAAGGCTTGGCATGCATGTGAAGAGAGATACACTCCATTGCCTATATATCTAAAGAAAAGAGAAGTGATCTCTCCTCTTGGTCTTAGATGGTCCTTCAGAAGAGTAGATGCCTTGGCCAAAATTTTAGGAGATCTCAGAAAAAAAAATGGATAGGAATGAGGTACAAGCCTCCTTTACTACTATATCCATCCCCTACTTTTCATATTAATACATATCAGGATGACAGAATTTTCAATGAATGGAAAGGGGGAGTTGCTTTTCATGGAGGTTTCCACAATTCCCCTATAAACTTTGATGTCACAGCAAAAGATTTGTATGATATTAGTGCAAAATATGAAGAAGGGAATAGAGGGAAGAATTATAATCAGGGGACAGGAGGACCTACCAAGAACTAGGAAGGGGAGGAAATGATGAGGTAAAAATAACCTCATCATGATAATACCATAAAGACTCGGTTCATACATGCAAATCTCTATCCTCTGCCAATTAATTAAATTTTAGGAGAAATAATTGCTTAATTTTAGTGAGAACTTGTATAAACTTTATTTCTTTTGATTTCTTAAAGTAATTTTCCAATATAAATTTAATGGGTTGTTTTAACTGTTTTGTAGATAATAATCGGTCAATCAAAGTTACAGATTGAAGCATCCAGTTGGAACGTGCTCCAGAACAGTTAGAGATATATGCCAAAAATATGCTCCGAAACTTCAGGGTGATGGACCGAAGATGTTGTTCTTAAATTGTTATTTCTGTTATCCTTTGAATTAAAGACTTTATGGATCGACTTGAGCCTCTTAAATACTATGTAATAGGATTAAAGATATACGAGTTATCCGTAGATCTGTTTAGATATTTTCAATGGTTATCCATACCATCTGAAATATAACATGTAGTTATAGTTTCTCTATAAAAAGATATAGTCTCTGGAAGTAAGATATATAGTGAAAAGTAATGATATACTGTCAGAATGTTTCCAAGGTTTATGAATAAAGAGATTGTTATCTAAAATTATGAGTTATGAGTTATGGATGATAACTATGATTGATAGAAGTGTTCCTGAAATAGCTGTGAATGTGAGCTGAGAATGAATGTGTTGATCCACGAGCTGGCCACTTGATGAGAGTAGATAAGTGTTCTCTTTTATTATATTGTTGTTATGTAGAGAGTCATTTAAATTTATTGTTATGAAATTTTAGCTCTGAAGTATTTGTTATCTTTTCACTTCCGTAGTTTTTGTTATTCACTGTTAGAATTTTTACTGTTAAGAAAATGTTTTATGGATTGCTATAAGTTTTTCTGCTCTTATAATTTTTTAGCTTCTTAGTTTAGTTGTTTCTATGCTTTTTAGTTTAGTTATTATTCTTTCTAAATTAGTATACTTATGCCTATAGTTCAAGCATTTTTTGTTTTCTTAGGAATATATTACTTTATAGTTTGATAGTTAAGCAATTTGAAGTTAGAATTAATTTTAAGTTGTTCTTAAAATTTAGGAAACCTAAGGGAGATACTCCATAACTCTTCTATTGCAGATTTCCTTGAACACTACCTGGTCAACAAATTGAATATTATATTCCTAAAGTATTCGAACCCTAACGATAGCCTATCAAACATCACTCTTTAAAAATGGTGTTTACTATTAAAACTAGTTTTTGAAGGAGATGGAAAAAGGAAATGCAATCTAATTCCAAGATTTATATATATATATATATATAGAATCTGAGGAAAAATGTCAAAATAACTAGTTTGCATCATCTTCAATTCCTCATGGTTTAGCGACTATGGGTTTCCAAAGTGAAGATTTAGTTAAAAATCAATTCAATGTCAAGTTTGGCCAAAAAGTGTAAACCTATATTGTGGGATCACCCCCCGAAGAGATTTAACAAGCTTCCCAAGATCCTAAGATAGTATGTATCATAGAAAAAATGGTCAAAGTGGACCCTAATAAGTACTTCCTAGTGCTCACTTAAAAAGGTTCCAAGCTTCCCTTTGGTTTTGACACTTCCACAATTGTAGAGGGAACAAACCAAACACAAACTCAAAGTCAAGGTCATAACACATTTACAAAAGGTCATTCCTCCTCACAAAAAATGCACACTAGTATTCCACTTGGTGGAACTACACATAACACAACACATGTTAACATACCTTAGTTTTGTATTTCAGGAGATTAGGAAGCATGTGAGAATACAAAATGGGTTGAAGAGTGGAAGAAAAGATCATTGACACCTGCACAAGCACATGATCAATATGAAAAAAAAATTGAAGACAATGGTCAAGTGTTTGCATTGGATGACTATGACCATGTTTTAGAACTTGTACAAGAGGGTAATTTAATTCAATTATATAAATAAATGCATGTATGTTGATTGGTCAAATTATATGGACACACAAGTTATTGAATCAAATTTTGTTTGTAGTACATGTGTATGTTGTTGTTGCACCCGAGGAGAATGAAGAGGAAACAAAATATTGGTTGGATCATTGTGTGGAGAAAAAACATAAGTTAATAGCATCTTGAGAAGATGATGATGGCTATCATTATCCAACGGGTTCGGTGATCCCCTTAAGACATGGACCCTTATGAAAATTTTAAGAACTTCTTTGATCCCCTTAAGCAAATTTTGAGAACTTCTTTGATGATGGCTATCATTATCCAATAGGTTTAGTGGTGGTTGTTGGAACTTGGTTACGAAAATACCTAATAAGGAAGAATGGTTTTCCTGCATTTGAAGATTATGAAACATATAAGAAGATTATACAATACTCATATTGGGTGGTTGCAACAAATATAAAACTAGTGAGGTATCATGGAAAACCTACAAATAAAGAGCTATGGATGATTTTTATGGAAGAACATGAGACAACCATAGATGCAATACAAAAAAGAGAGGATGCAGATGGTACAATGGAATAAATAAATACATGTAAGTATATATATAGTTTTATATATTTAAATACATATTTTAATGATATATTGATATTGCTTATATAAATAGTTAAAATTGATTTATTATCCTTTTGTATCCTTAATCCATCATCACAAATTCATCACATACTTTGAGACAAAAAAGAGAGGACGTAGATTTAACCTACAACATGAAATGCTTGTAAATATATATATATATATATATATATATATATATATATAAATACATTCTTTGATGATATATATTGATATTGCTTATGTAAATAATTAAAATTGACTTATTGTCCTCATGTATCCTTGGGCCATCATCACATTCATCACATACTTTGAGACAAAAAAAGAGGATGCAGATTCAACCTAGACAACATAGAATACTTGGTAAATACAAGTTATATAGTTTTATTTTTTATACATTTAACTACATGTTTTGATGATATATTGATATTGCTTAGGTTAATAGTTAAAATTTATTTATTGTCCTTTTTGTATCATTAAGCCATCATCACATTCATCACATACTTTGAAACAAAAAGGAGAGGATGCAAATTCAACCTACATACATGTGGAATACTTGTAAATAGAGGTAAGTGAATAGATATAGTTTTATATAAATTAAAATGCATGTTTTGATGATATATTGATATTTCTTAAATTAATTTGATATCAGGTGGTGTGAAGAGGCTACATTTTGATGATTCACCACAAGTTTTAGATTTTTTTGAGATGGCATAGCCATAGTTTGAAAACATTGTTTTGAGTTGGCATATATGCCAAATTTTTTATATGTGCATACACAATTACTCTACACTTTTATTTATCAAAATTAATATTCTATATATTTTATTCATTAAATGTACATGTTTTCCTACTTTGAAACTTAAAATTTGAATGCATAATCACTAAATATCATGTATATTATTGTTAAATTTGGTTGCCTTGGGAAACTTCACCAAAATTTGGGAACTTCTTTGATCCCCTTAAGACATCCTTAGGACCCCTTAAGACATCCTATTAGGACATAAATTATATTAACATTGACATTATTTTTGTATAGCATCTGATTGCTATGATGAGTCATTCTAAATTATAATACTTAATTATATCAATTGTGATTCAACATGAGACATGTACTTTTAATTCTTTGATCCCCTTAACAAAATTTTGATAACTTCTTTGATCCCCTTAAGACATCCTATTAGGACATAAATTATATTAACATTAATACTATTTTTGAAGAGTTTGTGATTATTATGATTACTCATCCTAAATTCTAATACTTAATTATATCAATTGTGATTTATCATGAAACATGTACTTTGAATTCTTTGATCCCCTTAAGACATCATATTAGGACATAAATTATATTAATATTAACTCTATTTTTGTATAGTTTGTGATTGTTATGACAACTCATACTAAATTCTAATACTTAATTATATCAATTGTGATTCAACATGAGACATGTACTTTAAATTCTTTGATCCCCTTAAGCAAAGTTTGAGAACCTCTTTGATCCCCTTAAGACATCCTATTATTTCACATTTGTATAATTTCACATTAATGTTCTATTAATGTCTTGACTATGAATTGAAAATGTAAAGTACAAATATTTAAACGTCCTATTAATTTCAACTTTAATTTCAAATTTTTATATAATTTCACATTAATGTCCTATTAATGTCTTGACTATGAATCTTTTGTAAACTACAAATATTTGAATTTCCTATCAATTTCATATTAATTTCACATTTGTATAATTTCACATTAATGTCCTATTAATGTCTTAGATAACATACTTGTGTTAAATCATTTTTTAACTCCTAAATTATAATGTATGAAAATATTGAAATTTAAAAATAAAATATTATCTCATGGCGATAACTAATTTGTTCAAGTTAAAATGCATAAATGTACATGTCACATGTGTAAATTACTATTTAACAATAATAGTCCATAAAATACTGAAATTATTAAAGTCCATGAAACAATGTAATAAGTCCATGAAAATACTAAAACATATATATAGATCTAGTTCACGAAATTATACCGAAATAATGAAACATGTACATATACAATCCATGAAATAATGAAACACGTGTATATAGATCAAGTCCACGAAATACTGAAATATTGAAACATGTACAAAAATTCCATGAAATACAACCCATGAAATAATCTAACTTCTATCGTCTCTATAATCAAGAGACCTCTTCACTCCATGCAAAATACTTAGATGATTTGAATCACTCTACACAAGAGAAAGAAAGTTGAAATCAGATTTAAGATGATTAAAAATGGTTTAATTAAATTAATTTATAAAATCATTTTTAAATCACCGTATGAGGCTACTATGCATGCTCTTCTACATGACTTGTCTCATGCTATAGAAGAAAAAGAATTCAACACATGAGCATATATATTAAATTTTAAATTTGATTTAAGCCATTCACAATGTATATTTGTAATTGACTTTAAATTTAAAATTTAAAATTTCCATATGGAGTTGCTCTGCATGTCCCAAATGAGGTGGTATGACATCATCAGGATGGAAAGTGCTAGGAATAAAGTCCTACAAGTTCAAATTTAAAGCACATATGTACAAATTAGGTTAAAACATATATATATTCAAGTATACCAATAGGTGTTTTAATTTATTTAAAATACCTACAAATTGTGCACACATGTAGAAATTTTTTAAACAACCTGAAATTCAGTTGAATCCTAAATTTGTTGTGCATCAAATGGGTGTCCAATTCCCATCCTCATGGTGGTGTCAACCTATACATAGACATATATTTTTTAATATTTAAGTATATGCACATGGGTGATCCCACAATAGTGGTTTACAATTTTTGGCCAAAGTGGACACTGAAATTATTATTTTTAACTAAATCTTCACATTCGGGCACCTATAGCAACTAAATAGTGAGGAATTTGAAGATGATGCAAACTAGAGTCTCATCACATTTTGTTTGTAGATTCTAAAAATATATTTTAAAAAAATTTTGGAATCGATTACTTCTTTTTCCATCTCCATGAAAATTGGTTTTTCAAAAACAACATTTTTAAAATTGGCCTTACATTGTATAATGTATAAATTTTTTCAATGAAGGATAAAATTATAATTCTTTCAAATTTAGATTTGTAACTCTGATATCTAGTGCTTCCACTTGGTTAGATAGTTTTTATTGAATATTTTTTCTTTAATCAAGTTTCAAAGTCAAGAGCCAATTACAATTCGGGGTATGGCTTGGCGACCGTGCAACCGTAACTTTTTTTTTTGTATATATCAAATTCAATTTTATATTTTTGGATCAATGAATTCAATATAGAATTGCACTCATATTTTTTTCAATTTTTTTATTATAATGCATATTTTTTCCACGTAATGCGAGAACAAAGACCTTCATTTTAGTGAAAAACTATGTTTAATAAAACTAAAAAAACAAATACATAATAAAACCAAAAATATTAAAATTATATTCATTGGATAGTTCATTTTGGACTACCTGATTCTAGTTGGGTTTGTGAAGACTTCTCCATTTTCATCCTCAACCTAAGCTTTGAAGCTTAAAAATATTAGGTTTTTTATGTTTCAAGGGAGAATGAGGAATAAGTGGGGTTAAATGAACCCTTCATGCATTTTTTTTTTTTGGGCAGGAAATGTGGGCCCAGTAATTAATGGGTTCTCTCAAACCCTAGTTCGGTCGAACCCCTTTTTGGTTCGGTCGAACTTGTAGGTTCATTCGAACCCCTAAAACCATTTTTTTTGCCATCAAATTGTAAACCACTATTGTGGCTTCACCCACACTTGATATAGTGAATTCAAAATACAAAATTGTAAGTATAGTTTTAAAAAAAATATACATGTACGAGTGGCTCATACAACACACCTGAAAATGGAGGATCGCTTGCCAATCCCTCTGGTGGAACCAACGTGGAAGTCATATGACTTCCCTGAACCAAAATAAATATTTAACACATGTTCAGTATTAAATTACAAATTAAAATCAAGTTAAAATTATTTAATATATTTAAAAAATCAATCAAAATACCCCATATGGGTTTCTGACTTGCACTAGTGTTGATGTAAAATAAAATCCATGAACAAAATATGCCCATGTGGCGACCATCTACACTAAACAATTTGATTGTTAAATATTACATTTTTTTGATATATATGTTCATTAAAAACATGTGCTTAAAAAAATGTTATAAATTCAAAATGTACACATATATATTTATGTACACCTATGTTAAAATATCTATAGGGTGATGCTTAATAGTAAGAAAATCAACATATGAACTGATATCATCAGAATATTCATGAGCACTTGAACTAGGTGTAGCCTGATTGTAATGCCCTGTCGCGTGAACCCCAAAGGACAACTAAGACAACAATTATAACACAATTTTTTTTTAAAAAAAAGTAAACATACATGAGATGTACATTAAGTTACAATACATGAAATTCAATTATACAACTACACTAACAACCTACGTCCTCTGGGGTACACGTGATGACATTACGAAACCTAAACCCATATCATAACGATAACAAACGAATTCCAAGATTATAAACCATGATATATCATACATTTACAATAATCATACATCCATTATAATCCATCAATAAGAAAGAATCCACATATGTAACATGGCATAAACAAGATTAAAACTTATTCCCAATAACCATAAACATAATATCATCAAGTGAATTCAATGGAGCATATTCCCACATATACAACATATCAAATAATGACTACCACAAATCATTAACCATATAATGTTTACAAAGGTAAAATAATACATTACATCTATTTCATTACATTGCATCGTTCAATGTCATAAGTGTACATCAATGTTTCCCAACACAATGTGGGAGTAGTACATCAAATACATGAATATAATAGGAATGAATAATATATAATTGAATATATGGTGAACCCTGGAACACTCAACATTTGAACAACACCGCGCTGCACGAACACTAATAGGGAACCCAACGAGGTGCAAAGCACATTCCACCTGACCACGTGGACCCAAAGGCCCACCCCCCGTACTAGGAGCTAGCAAGAAAGACACATGATCCAAGATAGTTGAGTTGAACGACCACAAAACCCATCCACAAAAAAGCAACTAGAACATAGCAAACAACAACATCAACAGCTACTTCCAAAGGCATACAAAGGAAATGGCAAGGGATACTATGGGGGAGTTTCATCACACTGCCCTATTATGGGTTATCCTGGCTGCCTCTCAATAGGCATTGACCCCCATCTATGGTTATCTTGGTTGCCTCTCAATAGGCACTGGTCCCATAGGGTGAGACATGCAGGACCACTAGCCTCTCATAAGGACAAAGTAGTAATCTTACTGACCATGGACTTCTTAGCCCACCCTTAGTCTGCGAAAGCACTAATGGCATGGGTGAGGTATCCTACTTATCTTTAGTTAATGTGTTCCTACCCATCCCACTAGTTTATTTTATTAGGTTTTCACTTGTTTAACCAACTCTTTCATGGGTTATCTAGGCTACCCCTTTGTGCATCGGTCCCCATGAAGAGCCACTCTCCCTAATAGCTCTGAACTAAAATTCACAACAACAAAGGGTGTACCAAACATTAAAACCACAAAAAAATCACGAGTTTGAGAACAAATGTGAGGCATAGACCATCTCGCCAAACGACCATAACAAAAGGCAGCATAATGGATCAAGGTAACACCCACATGAAATGAATCCAAAAATGCAATCAACGACTCATAAAGATCAATCATGGAAATCCACATAAAATAGGTTTCCCATTGCCTTTGGAAGTCTGTAGAACTACCCATAAAATCCCCAAATGAAGGTGATTCAAAGACTTCAGGTTCCCAACGAACTCTCAAATCTTGACTACAAGAATGTCATCACAAACAAATAAACACAAGAGAGAAACCCACTTCATGGAACCAAAGAACCCAAACCAATCCTATCAAGTACCAACAAACCAAGGTGGTAAACTTAATAGAAGAACAATTTAAAACATCACAATGTTCAATTTTACACTTCCATACAAAATTCATTTAAATAACTAAGAACTATACAAATATCTTGTAATGTTTAAAGTAATAATATCAAGAACATACTAAACAGCTTGCATTTTATTTGAATGTCTATTGTGAAAACATATAATAATTAAAGAAATCGTGATAACAATTTCTACATATATTTATACATGCACTTAAACAGCAAATTTTTATTTGTCAAAATTCAAAAATGAATCTAATTTAATTTTAGAACCCATGTAAACACATTTATATCTAGTACCATCTAATACCACAATTTTTGCTCTTATTAATAACCCAAGATATTTAAATATGTATACCTATATATATATAATTAAATATGATCAACAAGTCAATATTAAAATAAAGAGGATTCATTTGTAATAAACAAATGACAACATTCCATATTCATTATGCTTAATAAAACATATATATATATAAATAAATATTAACTAGAGAGTTTCCAACTATTATGTTTTGGTTTTAACAACAATTATCATTCATAATCAATCGAACAAAAATAGAATTTTAAACACACACACATATATATATTTACAATGACTAAAAATCATGGGCTTAAACTCAGATAGCTGCCACAGCCTAGGCATAGCCCTCAACACCTACAGCATGGGATGCCATTTATCATTGATTCCACAAAAAAATCCAAATCATATCCATTGAAGGTTGGACGCCATATAGGCGAATGGAGACAAAATTTAAAATACAAGACATTGCATGTGCTAAGAATCCAACGAGCATCGACTATATCCAACAGAAATCTCATGGTGTGACATGGAAACCAGATTTACCAGACTTTTCAAACGAAATACATGTAAGAAAACCAAAAGACCAACCTAGATTCCTCATTTGAAAGGAGACGATGTGTGCAGGCGGTCTTTCCTTCACAGTCCTCAAATTCGTTCTTCGGGGAAAATCAATTTCCAATCCAAAACCAAATCTGTATTATTATTTTTAATTCTTCTCCAGTGTCCCAGAAGAAAAATAAGTTTTTCCCCAAAACAACTCCTGAATAACCAACAACTTATCTTCCCTTTTTTTTGAAAATAAAACAACTGATAAATCATTAAAAGAAACAAAAAAAACAAGTTTCCTTCTTATTTTCAGTTCCAGCCTACGCATGCATTTGCATGCTAAATCTTTCCGTTTTAATTCTCTTTTGAATTACTTTTTAAGATTTAGCTTTTATCTCAAAATTTCCATTTAAATATTTGATTTTATATTTTATTCAAAACATCATTATCCCGTATTTAAATTTAAAAATAAACATCATTAATAAATAGAATATAAAAATGCATTATATTTAATTTAAAATAAACATTATTTATAAATACAATTAATATTCTATTATATTTCATTTATTTATTCGTCATTTAATTAAATAACAATATATAATTATCAAACCTTTATAACTTAACGAATTTAATTTAATAATTAAATTAACAACATTCACTTAATTAATTAATAATTTAATTAAATCAATACTACACTTATGAACGTTGTTGAATTAAACTAATTGACTTGAATGACTAATAATAAACTTAACACCAAGAACATCACTATATCAAATAAATAGAACAACATTAAACAGTTAAAACTAAACAATTCTGAATGAAAAGATACCAAAACGAAAACAAGGTCGTGAATGACATTGTTAGGCACAATGACGAGGTGATGGACTCGGATGGGGAAAATTTCTTGTCAACTTCGTTTTCAACTTCATACCCATTGGGATTGTAGGGCATGCTCAGACCTGACAACACATGTGGAGTCGGTGTCAGGTACCTGCATCTTGCATCCAATCGACGTCAAACAACATATATATATATCCAGTCACAAGCACACCGTGAAAGGTAGTCGTAGCATAGTAGGGCGCTCGCGAATGAGTGATGCTACACTGTCCTTTCACCAAGACTCAACCAGAACACACATCATCATAATTATCAGGGAACAACTTAAGCAATAACATCACAACATAATACCACATCCAGATGATAAGCATAACCAGATAAAGACAAACACCATACATCATTATATCATACATCATAAAACAATATCATGAGAATCCAAGCACTAAACTACCAACCACACAAATCAAACTGTTGAAACAATCACCATCATAGTCTCAAGTCCTCAACACAACATAAAAGAGTATCAAGATAATGACAACAACACAAGGGGTATTACACTAATCAAGTCCATAACATAGCTGGTGAAATCTCATACATATGTGAGGTTTCGAAATAGGTGGAGTGGTACTAAGACCAACTCCATATAAAACTCATCCATGGTCTCGCTCTCTAGCCCTAGCTACCATTGTAGAAGTCTAGTGCTCAAGGTTGGCCGCAAGTGCACTCAAAGCTCCTAGTGCGGATTCCATCGCATGATGTTGCATGGGTGTAGGAATGGTGAAAAAAAGAGGATATACAAGAGTTTAATTAGGCATGGGTCTTCTTTGATCAGCCCATGACCCTAACCTCTATTGTTTCATGCCACCTCCAACACCCTAAAATGATTTGATATCAAAATAATTGGGTTTTTGGCCCAACACAAACTCTGTATATAATTTTCTTGAAAAATATAGAGGGACCTCCACATTAGCATGTGGTGGATGGTCAAATACCATCCACCATCGATCCCAAAAATTGACAGATATCTATGAATGTTTACAGCACCTCATTGATATTCTTGGTTTGTTTGTAGGAATTGGTTGGTTGTTGATGGGGTCAACAAAAATGGAGCAAGATGGGATTTTTTTATTTTAAGGTCTAGGATATGTTTGTAGGAGATTCCATCAAAATAAAACTGTCTCATCTCCTCTCTCCATCGCCGATGATTGTCTAATTCCAAATTAGTGGACCTGATGACATCAACAACATTTTACATCAAAGATGCAAAACACCTTAGAGGGGGTGGAATCAATGCTTCATTTTGAATTGCATTGATTTAATCTTGAATAGATCTAATGTTATCATTAATCTGAGCTTGCAAGCGAGCCTCATCAGATCCAAGGGTGGAGGTTGGGGGTTATGAGGTGGAGGGGGTGGAGGTGGAGGTGGAGGGTGTTGAGGTGAAGGGGGTTGAGGTGGGGAATTGAGGATACTCTCAATATTAAACTAATCTATGATATAATAGTGAACCTGCAAAACTTATACAAAATTACAAGAAATAATCAAATTAAAATAACATGAATGTTTAAATAGGATACATACACATACATACATACATAATTCTTGACTTGAACATATACATACAAATTTCAAAATTTAAGATACATGTTTAAAAGAAAAAATAGGATACATACACATTCATACATCATTCAACTTGAGCATACATACAAATTTCAAAATTTAAGAGCTAACTATGTAATTTTAATACATGTACATAATAAATAAAAAACTTATACACAAAAAGGTAAATTTTTAGGTACAAATTTAAACCCCTTAAAACATTTTCTTAAAACCCCCCTTAATCCATGATATAAACGACCTAATAATACAAATGAAAAAATGTGTAAGGCTCATTTATGTCTAAGGTATGTAAATGAAAAAATAAATAATTGTTAATGTGATGTGAAATCTCATTAAATTACATTAAATTAGGAGATATGATGACTTAAGGGGTCCTCACAGGATGGCTTAAGGGGTCGTAATAGGATGGCTTAAGGGGATCTATGAATTAAGGTATGTAAATGAAAAAATAAATAATTGTTAATGTGATGTGAAATCTCATTAAATTACATTAAATTAGGAGATATGATGACTTAAGGGGTCCTCACAGGATGGCTTAAGGGGTCGTAATAGGATGGCTTAAGGGGATCTATGAATTAAGGTATATAAATGAAAAAATAAATAATTGTTAATGTGATGTGAAATCTCATTAAATTACATTAAATTAGGAGATATGATGACTTAAGGGGTCCTCACAGGATGGCTTAAGGGGGTCGTAATAGGATGGCTTAAGGGGTCATAAAATGATGGCTTAAGGGAATAAAATTTGGTGAATTTTCCCAAGGCAACCAAAGTTCATTAAATTACATATGCTATTTTTTAAAATATACATTTAGAAGCTAATTAATAGCATATGATGGCCTCCTATCGTTAATATATAATCACTTTATCATGATGGAAAGTAAGGGGATCAAATTTGGTGAAGTTGGTGTGGCATACTTGAGTAATACAATTTAGTAGGAATTTAGAGGCACATATTTGCATTATACACATTCATTAGATCTCTTCATTAGCATCTTTATGCTCAAGGAATGAAAACAATCTTGTTAGATAATTATAGGTGCTTGGCTTGCGACTAAGATACTTGTCCAGGTCTTCTCCTCTTGTCTTGAAAATAATCTTGTTATAAATACTTTTTTTCACAAAACTTTGTCACAAATGCATCAAGACATATATGCACATAGATCCCTACAAGTTACATTAGAATTAGACTAGGTTGCATTGGAAAGACTAGGTCATATGATGAAACCTTGTTCAAGACCAAGCCACAAACATGACCTCATTTGCATAAGTTGTAATGCCCTGCCATGAAACCCCAAAGGACAACACAACAACTAACAATTATGACACAATTTTCTTTTTCTTTTTTAAATGAATCAACATATGGATCATACTAACAATAAAATAGAATGTAATCTACATGTACATTTGTACTAACTATATCCTTTAGGGTATCATGACTGCATTATGAACATAACAATTAACCAACCTAAACATACTTTGTAAAAAAAAAAACTAATAACAAGAGTTCATTTACATCTTCTGCATTAAAAGAATTAGATATACATATATCTCCACAAATACAACACCAATCAAGAGAATAGAATACAAACCAATGAATACATAAACAACTTCCCATACATGGGGTAGATCATTACATTGTTTACAAGTTTACATCAAAGCTTCCCTTATAACAACGGGAAGCATACATCAAATACATGATAAGATACAACTGAAATGATTACATTACATAACATCAACGCTAACTCAAGTCTGGTACAAGATCTAGAATCTCCACAACAGGTACCACATCCATGCTTTGAACATCAACTGGGAACCCAATGGAATGCATGGCATGTTCCACCCAACTATGTTGAACCCTAAGGTCCAACCCCCATGCTAGGAGATAACGATAAGGTCCCACCACCAAAGCAAACAGGAAGATAGTAGAATGACACAAAAGGGATAACATGACTCCAACATACAAATACCACAAACAACTCACAACAATGACACCACTTCTAGAGGTACGCAGCAACAAAGTGAACACAAGACAAGGGAGTGTTAGGTTGCTATAGGGAGGAGTGTCATCACATAGCTTGCTATGGGTTACCCTGGCATAACATTCCTAGGTTACCAAACCCCCATCTTGGGTTACCCTGGCCACCTCTACTGGCTACCGGACCCCCATACAAACTCATGCGAGATCAACATACCTTCCAAGAGGAAAATGAAGTTGATCTTTCCATTCCAGGCCTTCCCACTCATCTCAAGCCTAAACAAGCACTTGAGCCATCGGTGAATTGTGTTATCTTGATTAATGTGAACTACCCAACCCCCTAATTTATTTTAGGTTATCACTAATTAAAGAAACTCTCAATGAGTTACCTTGGCACAACTTTGTGTGTCAGACCCTCATAAAGAGCCACTACCCCTACTAACAACTAGAAGACCCAAAAATATCCAACTGATAAAGCCATTTTCAAAAAATCACAAATCACATGCACGTACACATAAATAGAGGCTTGAACCCTCTTGCTCACAAATCTCAACCATAATGATGACTAAGCAGTGCATGGCTTAAACCCACATAATCATAAATCAAGTATAGAATCAAGTATCCACAAAGAACCAACATTAAAAACCAATCATAAAGAAAACTCTTTCCCCAACCTCTGGAAGTCTCACAATAACCATTGGAACAAAAATCTCCTCCCCATAAATCAATAACCAAAATCATCACAATACAAAATCAACCACAATAATTAAAATCAACTTAAATTCCAAAATCACACACCTAATTCATCCCAAGGAGACAATCAAACATTACAACCTTGAAATCCACTATTCAAATCAAACAAGCAATCATGAACAACTCCACAATTAAACATCATTGCAACTTTATATTTTACTCAATGACTTGATAATTTAATCCAAACACTTAAAACAATTGTACAACACTAAAACTACTCCATCTTACCAACTTCATAAACAATTAGCATATAATCTACCTCATTTATTTACACATCCTCCAATAATCTAATTGTGAGAAATCAATCGTATTTCTATTTAATTTTTCCAATTACTTATCTACAAGACCACTTAATTTCACTAAGTAACACATTATTATAACAAGAATGCAATTAACCCAAACATCCTATATTCACAAATGTCCACCAAATGGTTACAATGAAATCACATATAAAATGGAGTTCCTCTAATCCATCCAATAAACCTTCCATTGCTCTAACACAATTAACTCAATTTACATTTATAACCTTGGAATACTAGAAGGATTTATAATACAACCACTAGATGTTTACTAAGAATTCATCTTAATGATAAGATAGTTTTATTTTCATATAAACTAATCCTTCCTTTGTTTAAATCCAAACATATGTCATCTCTACCCTATCTAAAGTTTTTCTTTATATTCCTTTATTACTCAAAATGTTGTTTTCATAGTGATAGATTAAAATATATCAATATAATTATATGCAAGCATAAATGTAAATACATACATATATATATACATACATATATATACATATATACCCTTATATATATATATATATGTATATATATATGTATATATATACATACATGTATACTATATTTATACACGTATAATAAATATATATATATTTAATTAAACAAAGTGTAAATTTCTTTATAAAAGACAAACACAACAACTAAATCCTAACATAAAAATATACATATATATAATTTGAAATCCATCCTACTGCTATCACAATGAAATCATAATTCCGTGAATATACCACTAAACTCATGGGCCATGAGTGATAAGTAATAGAATTTCATTAATATTGCTAACTGATCAAACTTCATTCAAGTTTATTTTCTTCCAATTTTGATCATTGTAAACTAAATACATATCATGTTTCAAAAGATACGATAGGAAAACATTCCCTTAATGTAAATAACTAAATCAATTCCCAAGCACATAATAATAAATGAAAAGCGTAACATAAAATTGTAAACAAGATGGCACAACTAAGATAAAGAATAACGGATTGACAACTGCAGTTAACAAGAATACATATCTTAAGCTTATCACATTTTACAGAGGAGATCAAGGGGAGATGTGTGGATACTAGATAGCATTTTGACTGCAAAGAAAATTATTTGAGGATTACCCAAGTAATATATCTACAATGATTTACTTGGAGTTAAAGACCACATGGCAACCTAAAAAATAAGGATGATAGGTATCTAATCTGCATGAAACCGAATCTAAGGCTTATGGTATTTCCATCAATATCTACACAAGAGTAAGAGGAGGAACAGGGTATCGATTGTCTTCTTGAAATCAAACACCATAAAAAAGAAACTCCATCGAAAGTCTACATAAATATTTGAATCTCCAAGCAAGTATAATGTATTGAATGATTTCCAAAACAATAACTATTCAAAGTAAAAAAAAGGTAGAGAGAATCCTCATAAACAACATAATCGATAACTATGTAGAAAGAAACTTAGCAAACACTGGAAGAACACCATGTGAAGGAATCTGATGACTTAATAATGTTTATAAATCACACTTCAAACATAATGATAAGCATCAAATTACTTGGTATATGCTGAACTAGGAAATAGCATTGAGTGCTATACAAACCATAACATAAAACGGAAGTAGCAAGCTGTGACCAAGACAGGATATAAGCCTCTAAAACTTAATGACAATAAACACCAAAAGACTTTAGAAATATTCAAAACACCACAATGCATTCAACTGAGAGTTTAAACAATAATGCACACATTGGTTTAATTAAGGGATTGAGAGACCATTCAACAAGGGCAATAAATAGGTGGAACAAATCATCTTTTCAAAGGAATTGGTTGCAAACTATACCCAGATTGGGATAATTACAAAGTAAATACACCATAGAAGCCTTCAAAGACAAGATTTATAGAACACACACACAATATTTTGTTGAGATAACCCAAGATTCCTTTCAGAAAACTTCTTTTATAAACTATTTCAATTCAAGGCATAAGTAGAGGTAAAAAAATAGTGAGCAATGGAACCTGGTTTGAGTGAGTAGCATAGCTGAGAATTGATTCCGAGATCAAGCTCCACAAGCTACAACTTCAGCTTCTTCAAAGATTCAACAACACTACAAGAGACCAAACCAAACCCCCAAAACCAGAAGAAAAGACTTCCAAGAATCAAGAACCATTCACGAGGAAAACATACAAGATTCGTTCCATATTTTTATTTCCGCCCCTTTATAAATGTGAAAAAAACCCCCTTTTAATTGCAATTAACCGATTTCAATAACTAATCTTGAATGCACGATCTACATACATCTTTTATTTTTATCCTTTTATTTATTCAGTTTTCACCCTAGTTATCTACACCTTTATTTTTTATTTTATTTCATCTATCATTCACCACCACTTTTCCAATATGTTTATTTGTAAACATATTCTATTTATTTACACTTAAGTAATCAATTTTAAAATATTTAATTTATTAATTTTAACTTTAACTTTTAATTCTATTTTCACCTCACATTAATTAATATATTTATTTTTATATTTCTTATTAAATCATAATTTTAATTTACTTAAACCCAATCAAGACATTAAAGCATCTACTTTTAATTATCAAAGTGCCTTTTAACATTAATAATCTTTATTGTAATATAATAATCAATCAAGGCACCAATAAATCAAATTAACTGAATGAATAGAATACCAAGCAATACCTGACTTCAAAGTGAGTCAGAAAATAACACAACGACAACATTGATAGAGGGGCACTACATCCTCCCCCCTAAAGATTCGACTTACTCTTGTAAGTCGCAAGGTCAGAATAAAACATACGTAAATACAAGCAACATCAAATTATTAGGAAACCAAATATAACAAAATTTCCTAACCTTGACCAAGGTCGAGAAGTAGGAACAACTAACCATAGACATCAGACAATGCAAACGGGGTGGCAAATTGGATACTCATCCTCTTTGAGGATGATGGCTAGGGTAGGGGACCTTTTGTCATCTCCATTTTCAACAACATTTCCATTGGGTTTTAAGGCACACTCAGACCTGATATTTTAGGTGGAGTCGATGCTTGGTACCTACAATCTACATCAGACAAACTTTATAACAAGATA